>VDFB02230268.1:0-11358 GCA_007258455.2 Sequoia sempervirens
TAAAATGATAATTATTTTTTGTAAGATTTTACATATATGTAGAGGACTAATGTGTCGATGTGATGCATATTTTTTTGTAATTTGTTTCCAAGTAAATAATTAATTATGAATTTTTTATTACAACTTTTTAAAAATATAAAAACTCTTATGTTTGACCACCTTGGTCAAAAACTTCCAGGAAATTCAATTTTTCTTTTTCATCCTATAGTATGTGAAGCATAGAATGTGGCATGTTTTGGATTCTAAAATGTGAATACCATTTGAAAGCTATGGATGTTTTCAATGACCTATCAATCGGGGACTTTATTCATAATTTGAATTGAAAATGAATAATAATTACTTATTAAATTCAAAGTAAAAGCATAATAATTTATATTGGTGGAAAGTGAGAGAATCTCCTTTAGAAAACCTTTTCATTTCATCAATTTTGGGTATAAAAAAATTCATCAGCCACATACCCATCATATTGCCACTTTTTGGCCCATCATGATCCTGCACATACCCACCTATAGAAAGGACTCACTATCCAATAGGGAGGCTCACTACCTACATATTTAAGAGAGAACAAAAGATCCACAACAATTAATACACATTTATAGTGTTGATCAGAGGATTGCAGAAACCTTGAGCTCACTGCCTTCAAGAATCTAACACATTGAAGAATTGTTGCCTCAACTCACTCACACACACTTATGCCTTTATGATTTGTGGCTTACTTCATCAATTTTCATCACACCCTATGACTTCTTCACAATTCGACTTGCATTTATACCACCTTCAACATTATAAAATTTCTCCAAAGTTGACAACATAAACTTTATTTCATAAATTCAAATTAGGTCAGAAACTCAACATTCTCATGGTGGAAAGGAATAAGAGTGGACCAAAAAAAATTAACCAAGACCAAAAATAAAATTTCTCAGATCAACCACATGCTTCCTTAATTAAATTTTATTCTTTGAATGAAGTTTAAACACTAGGTCAGCTAAACCTAATGAAAACACAAATGAACATTGATGTACATGCTCCCCAATAATAAAATGACATGTGAATGACACAACACATGTCATTATGCATGAGAACACATCTTAGATTACTTGAGATATGTCTGCAACAAGTGAAACAATCATCAAACATTGAAGTTATTTCATTAGTCCATTTGGACTATGCAAGCAAATAGAAAAACTCAAGAATATGACTTCAGAATCAGCAAACCACATGCATCTTTTCTCCTAGTCCATAGAAAACCAACTTTTCCAAAATAGTTCACACATCAGTGAACATAAATTTCACATACCATCACACTAGAAGCTAAAACTTAGGATATATCACCACAAGATCACCATTAGCAACCCTTCAAATCTATACATGCATAGGATCAACATAGAAGAATTTTGGAGCACATACTTCATCACATTCATCACTTTGACTTCTCTTCTTTATTAATTTTCTCAAAAGAACTTGGAAAGTCAAACCAACACAACTACAACACCATAAAGATAGCTCCATGTACTCACAACATCTCAACTACACATGTACAATATGAAACATACAAAACTATGTTCAAATCAATGGAAACATTAATGACATCACCACCAAGCATGCTCATACTTGCAATAGACTTCAAATTTTCTTGCTTGTAACTCTCGGATCTCTTGATTACTTGATCATTTGTCTTGTTCTCTCTAGTTCCTTAATTGTCAAAAATGAGTGTGAGACTTAGATTTTATAGGCATCCCATCTAATTTACCATTTATTAGATCCCAAATATTGACATTTGTGAAATTTGAATTGAAAAATTGAAGTTCCCACTCAAAACCATAAAAAGTGCCAAAACAAGACTCATATGCCCAAGGTGGTGTATGGGTCCCACCCTAGCTTTTCGGGCTGAGAAATTTTTGGGAGGTTAGAAAATTAAATGTATTTATTAAATTGAAACATAGAAAAAGGGGGCCATAACATCAAACCCTATTCTTCACTATTTCACTCAAGAAATGAGATCCAAAACCTTGAAGTGACTATCAACCTAAGAATGTGAGCCAAGTCAAGCTTCCAGGATCTTGCAATCTCTTCTTTATACAAGGATGGGGTGGTGAGCTAAATCACAATTTGGGGAGAAGGATTTGGACTAAAAAATCAACCGTAATTTTAGGTCTATCAAGTGCAATGAATAAATCTATCATAAAATAGAGAAAAATGATAACTTTTATGGGAAAATAGGGAATAGGAGATGTTGTGCACACCTTATCAGAATTTTTTGTTTTTTCCACTTTATCAAGGACTCATTCACCAGGTTGTAAATGTGTCCTAGTGTACCTATCAAGGAAACTTTGAATCTATAAATGAAGCTTGTACCCTATGAAAATCTATTGTCCCTAGAGCCCTAACAAGGACTCATTTTCTAGGTGGTGAATGGGTCCTAGTAGGCTCTTCTAGAAAACTCTCAGCCTAATCTTGAAGTTCTTGATCTACACTCCTTCCATGCAACTCGAAACTCTTGCTTTCAAATTCAGATCTATTAATAATCTGCAAAACAAATTTTGATGCTTGTTGGGGAATAGGGGTTTTTCTCAGTCAAACCCTGAGTTTGGTAATTAAACCTTGATTATGAATTAAAATATGAAACATGAAATGTGTGTGCAATGCCAACCTTAAGTTTGCGTCTAATATTAAGATCTCTAATGATACAAAGTAATCTTATCCAATTGTATTAGGATAGGACCCTAAAATGAAACATGAACAATGTAAGTGACCTACTTTAGAAGATCCCAAATCTCCTTAATAAGCCACAAATCTAAATATACCTCTCTTTAGGCTACAAATAGAATGATCATAGAAGATGTAATCACTTAGGAAATAAGTCATTAGGCTTGGTTGTATGTCTTTTCCATCTCCCAACATCTAGAATCCATCATGATTCTCATAGGCATCTATCACCAATACTTCAATAATGCTTGAGCTTTGACACAAAATGAGCTTGAAGATTTATAATGCTACTCCAAAACTTCACTCTTGATTGCTTCTTGAAGATGAAGGCTTGATCTCTGGAATGTTCTCTAGATTCTTAGATTCCTTAGCTCTCTTCTCTAGTTGAAAGTTATGCAAAATAACCTTATATTTATACATAACTTAATATTTATTCCCAAAATTCAAATAACACAAGCCGACATTAGATCTAAGGTTCAAAATTATTTAAATCCCACCCAAACACACCCTAAAAGGGGTTTCCTAAGTTAAGGAGGACCCATTCACCACTTTGGGAAAATGTTTCCTAGCATAGTTAACTAGGACCAATTTTGGGGATTATAAAATATTATGCAAAAAGGGGACTCCTAGGACATAGTGAGGACCCATTTTCTAGGCGCCAAATGGGTCCTAGGTCACTATCCTATGACTCAAATTTTACCAATTTAAGTGTTATGTAACATTATTAATGAGTGTCATCATTTATCCTTCAAAAAATGTAATAAGGCTTCAATTTGAATTTAAGGGGCCAATTAAGCTCTAATTAACCTCAATTAATGAAGAAAGCCCTAGATTAGTGTGAAAATGTAAAAAACACTTTACAACACCATATATAAGACACATTTATGTTCATTTTATCCAAAAGGGCCCTAGACTCAATGTGAATGTGGTAGACACATTACAACACTAGACACAGACATAATTAAGTTAATTTAATATTGATCAATTATTTCTAAATTATGTAAATTTTATAAAAGGGATACTCATATGCATTCATTCACAAACATAGGAGAATGAATCCCCAATTGTAGCTAACTACAAAACCACAATGTTAGGAACCACATCCTATGTAATGTACTAACTCTCTAACAAAGTAAAAATTTCTAATTTTCCACCATACGAATAAATAAACAAGTAACATGCCATTGTAATTAAAATTATTCTTTTCTTTATTGATAATTTCTAATTAAGATGCATAGCATATTACAACATGAATTCCTTTTCAGTTCACAATATATATCATTACAAGAAAGCATACAAATACACACATAGCTCAAAGATGTTAGAAACCAAGATCTGATTGCAAACCAGAAAAATCACCTTCCACAGAAGAAAAAAATGAAAAAGTAGAGATTTACAAAAGATGTGCAAATTGATATATTTGAATTACAATTAATTACAAGAGATAATTTTCTTTATAAAAGAAAAGATGCATAAACCTAATCTTATCTTGAGCAACAAGATAGCTCAATAAGATAAAGATGAAAACCTATAACTTAGGAATTAAATATGCCTAAGTAAAATTATGCTAAAGTATAATTAAATATTAATTACACCAACACCCCCTATAAGTGCAACTTAGGGAGAAGCAAATTATTATGCAAAGATGTGAGATGGTTCCCGGCAATAAAGGCCTGATCAAGTACCCATGTACAAATGAAAAGAGAGAGAAAACCTAGTGGGAAAAACGCCCTCTCAATGAGATGAACTGCTACAAAGAAGCACTGGAAGAACTCTAATGAGGCAACACTGCAACCCCAAATCTGGCAAGCAAGGAAAGATACTTTTGTTTGCAAAATACCATATTAGAATCACAAATGCAACAACAAACCCAATGCCAAGGAACATTAGAAACTCACATACTAGATCAACCCTGGAATCTGTAAGCAACAGTAGCTGAAAGGATGAAAGGACCCATAATGATGAAAAATCTGGTAGTTGTGTCTCTTGAAGCCAATGCCAAATTGAAACTAAAACTACCCATAGGAAGAGTACCATGAAGATTTTGGAACATTAACCATAAAAACATGGCCCTCAAATGAGAAAGATCTGAACCAATGCGGATCAAGAACCATAAAATCCCAATGTGAAGTGTGAATTGATGCAAACCAAAGATGTGTCTAGCTAAGCAAGAAAGAAGATAAAAAGATACAATAGGGAAACTAGAAAAAATCATGCAAGTTGTCAACAATATGAAAGATGGATGCAAGAACCCCCCTTAATGGAACTTTATATCAATTCGTTATTACAATACCCAATGATTGCAAAAGGAGAGAATGCAAAACTATAGAAACATAAGCGAAAATGCAAACCTAGTGCATGAAACAAAAATAAATGCATTCATAAAATAAGGTAAACATATTTTGTAAATGACCTCATATCTGCATAGAGGTTGAAACCATCTTTCCAATGCTACAAAAATTGTGAAAAATGGATAAGTGAGTCAAAAGATATGCTTCTCGGAGTGAAAATGGCAACATCTAACTTCCGAGGCTCAAAAAGGCATAAAAAGGGAAAAACCAAAAAATCACACCTACACCATTACATAGAGCATCGAAATAGCTTTCTGAAAATATCTCATTTGCAAAAAAGGATGTCATATGCCCAAGTTATGCCCGTTTCTGTGAAAGTGCTCCAAAAAAGTCTGATATGGCCTCTAGAAGCCCTCAGGGACTAAAGAAAAGGGCCCCTAGTCACTTGAGCAAACCAAGGACTGAAGGGAAGGGGCTAGCGATGGAGCCCCTAGTCACCCATGTGACCGGGGCGGGGGCTTAAGATCCTGGCAGGGGCGAAGAGCTCATCTTTGATACCGCCAAAATTGTGAAAAATGGTCGCGAGAGTCAAAAGATATGGCTTCCTAGAGAAAGCGACAACGCTATCTCGACTTTAAGGCTCAAAAAGGGAATCAATAAAGAAAAATATAGAAATAAAACCTACGATTGTGTAAGAGCATCGAAAATAACTTTTGACAATATCGTTTGCAAAAAGTACTTCCTCTGTAAGTTATGCACATTTACGTGAAGTGCTCAAAAAGTGCGATTTGGCCCCAAAGCCCTCGGGGGCTAAAAAGCCCTTGGTTGGTTGGACAAACTAGGGGCTGAAGGGTAGGGAGCTAGCGATGGAGGCCCCTAGTCACCCACTTGATGAGGGGTGGGGGGAGCTTAAGTGTTATGAAATAACTTGCACAATAGAAGAATATGATAAGAAATATCTTTAAATACTTGATAATAATTGAGGCCAACAAGCCGCTTCGAGGGGCAAACCTCAAATATCTCTAATGAGAACACACTTCACAACTGATGATGAAATAAGACTCACAACCTCCTATATATACCTATTTATGCCAGGATATCACCTAGGCAGAGCTTAGACACCTATATAGGAGCTTAGGCTGACCACAAACAACTAAATAACAATATACTAATGATAATATGACTTAATAGAGAGTTAAGACCACAAACCTGACTATTCGCAACCCGATGTACCATAATATTAAAAGGGCGTAGCATGCCCCTTCTTCAAAGAAGCATTGTCCTCAATGCTAATCAAGTTGAAACTTTTGAATGAACTCCTCATCTTCCCATGTGGCATCTTCAATGGTAAATTCTTCCATTGGATGAAGAGATAGCAGTGATAGTTCTATTCCCTCGGCTTCTTTGTGAGTGTTTGGCGAATGCACTCACGGTTCCCAAAATGATTCTCCCTTCGTCATCCGACTCGGGGAAGTGTTGTTGGTGGAATGTATGCCCAATTACCTTCTTCAAACAGGAAACATGAAAAACTGGATGTATCTTTGTTGTAGGTGGCAACTCAAGCTTGTAGGCAACACTACCAATCTTCTGCATGATTTGGTATGGACCATAATACTTTGGTGACAACTTATTATTCTTTCTTTGCTGCTTTAGTGAGATTTGCTTATAAGGCTGCAATCGCAAGAAGACCCAATCCCCAACTTCAAAACTTCTTTCACTACGATGTTGGTCTGCCTATTGTTTCATTCGATTTTGTGCCATGGTTAAATTCTCTTTGAGTCCTAAAAGTACTTGTTGTTGATGAAGCAAGTGGTCTTCTACTGCCTGAACTCTTGGGGACACCTTAATTGATGATGTGATGGAAGGAGGATGATATCCATAAAGTGCCAAAAATGGAGACATTTTTGATGAGCTATGAAAAGAAGTGTTATACCACCATTAGCAAGTGGTAGCCAATCTACCAGGTTGTTTTCTGAAATTAAGAGGCTCGCGTGGAATATCCTTCAAACACTTATTAACAACCCTCGTTTTGCTCATCTGATTGAGGGTGGTATGAAGAGCTAAGAGCCAATTGAGTACCCAAACATGAGAATAAATCTTTCCAAAAGTGACTAGTGAAGATAGGATCACGATCACTAGCAATAACTTTAGGTGTACCATGTAGCTTTTGGATATTCTCCAAAAAGCTCTAGCCACTTTGCACTTGCTGTAAAAGGATGTGCTAATGCAATGAAATGTGCATATTTAGTGAGCCTATCAACCACCACCATGATGACATTATGACCTTTAGATTTGGGAAGCCCTGTGATGAAGTCCATGGATATCTCTTCCCAACGCTGGCTAGGAATAGATAAGGGTTGCAAGAGACCTGGTGCCTTAATTGTCTCCCCTTTATGCCTTTGACACACCAAACATTCAGCCACAAATTTTTGAACATCACCCTTTAGCCCTTCCCAAAAGAAATCTTGCTTGACTCGATGATATGTCTTCAAAAATCCTGAATGACCACCCACTGGAGACTCATGCAACTCTGTGAGAATCTTGTGTTTAAGAGTGGAATTCTTGCAGAGATACAAGCGCTCTTTATACCAAAGAGTATCTCCCTTCCAACAAAACTTATCTGAACTACTAGGATCACTTTTTAATTGCTCGATGAGATTACTAGTCACAACATCATTTTTCCATTCTGCTTTGGCTTCCTGCACCCAATTTGCTTGTAATATTGAAAGGGCACACAATAAGGCTTCATCTTTCTCATCCTTCCTTGACAGTGCATCTGTGACAATATTTTCTTTCCCTTTCTTATATACAATCTCAAAGTCATATCCTAACATCTTAGTGACCCATTTTTGTTGCTCTTCAGAAGATAGTCATTGTTCCAAAAAATATTTTAGGCTATCATGATCTTTCTTAACCTTGAAATGTCTACCCAATAGATAAGGCTGCCATTGTTTCACTGCATGGAGTATTGCTAGCATTTCCTTCTCATAAATAGGTTTTAGTAGATTCTTACCTTTTAATTGACGACTCTCAAAAGCAATTGGTCGACCTTCTTGCATAAGCACTGCTCCTATCCCATTTCCAGAAGCATCACATTCCACAATGAATTCCTTGGTGAAGTCGGGAGTGGCAAGTACTGGAGTTGTACACATAGCCTCCTTCAATCTCTCAAATGCTGTATTGGCAGACTCGTTCCAATGAAAAGAATCCTTCTTCAATAGAGTGGTGAGAGGTGCTGCTATACTACCATAATTCTTCACAAATCTTCTATAGTACCCTGTCAATCCCAAGAATCCTCTTAGTTTCTTAATGGTTTTTGGAATAGGCCATTCCATGATAGCCTTAATTTTGTTAGGGTCCACCTTTACTCCTTCATGTGAAACTATGTGTCCCAAATACTCTACCTCTGTAAGACCAAAAGCACACTTGGATGGCTTAGCATAGAGTTTATGATCTTCAAGTATTTGTAATGCTTGGTCCACATGTTGCAAATGTTCTTCCCAAGTCTTGTTGTAAAATCAATATATCATCAAAGAATGCTAATACAAACTTTCTCCAAGAACTTCTTAAAAATGGAATTCATCAAGCTTTGGAATGTAGATGGTGCATTGGTAAGACCAAATGGCATCACCAAAAATTCATAATGACCCTCATGAGTCCAAAATTTTGTCTTACAAATATCTTCCTCTTTAATCCGAATTTGGTGATAGCGGTCCTAGATCTAACTTGGTAAAACATAGCTCCATTTAATTCATCTAACAAATCATCAATGACTGGAATTGGAAACTTATCTTTAATGGTGTACATGTTGAGCACTCTATAATCTGGACACATGCGCCAAGTATCATCCTTCTTACGTACCATCACCACTGGTGAGGAGTAAGCACTTTGGCTATGCCTAATGATTCCTGCCTCTAGCATCTCTTCCACAATTTTTTCTATCTCACTCTTTTGTATGTGTGGATACCTGTAAGGCCTGATGTTCGGTGGCTGGCTCCCTGGGACTAAGCTGTATGGCATGATCATGATCCTCTTAGGAGGAAGTCAACTGAGCATATCTCCAAGAACAACTGAGTGACGATCGATTATAGCTTGCAAATTTGGATGAGTAGGAGTAATAGGTTGAGAGATTTCTAATGAACATAGTTGGGCCACAAATCCATCCACTCCTTTCTTAAGCAACTTTTGCATTTGATGAGAGCTTACCATTTGTGGAGATTTTTCCTTCAACCCCCTTAGCTCTACTAGCCTTCCTTTTGATTGAAATCTCATGAATAGTTCTTGGAAGTTCATCTCAATTGTCCCTAATGTAGTAAGCCATTGTACTCCCAAAACAATATCTGATGTACCCATGGATATCGCATACATTGGGGTATCAAGTTGATAATCTCCATGGATAATTTAATGCTATGACACTTCCCACTGAACAATAAGCGTACCACCATCACGCAATCAAAACTTGAGAGCTACGAATTTGGATATATGAAACAATTTAGGCGAGTAGCTAACTTTTTTTATTGATGAAATTATGGGTACTACTTGAGTCGATCAACACTATTACTTTCCGCTTCTTTAAGAAACCCACTACCTTGAGAGTTTGTTAAGCACTGAAGCCTAAGAGTGCATGACAAAAAATGATTGGTTGATAATCATATGATTCCTCATTTGACTCCCTTTTCATCTTCTAGTATGGTTCCTCCTCTTCTTCCTCATTGGGACCTTCAATATAAAACAATTTCTTTTCACTACATTTATGTCCTCAAGCTGTATTTGCTATCACAATTGAAACACAAACCTTTTTCTCTTTTCTCTCAATTTGTTGTGGAGTCCAACTTAGTAGGTTGTGTTGAATATCCTTTCTCTCTTGTCACATTGCCCAGCTGCTTAGGAATCAAATATTTCTCCTCTACCTAGCGTCTTTAAGATAAAGACTCGTTTATAGAGCTAGGAATAAACATGTGTACCTCATATTGAATGTGATCCTTGAGACTACCCAAGAATAAATCATTCAAGTTCTCCTCTATAATTTTATCCACTCTTAAGGATAGATTTTGGAATTCTTGAATATAATCCTTAACTGATCTTGTTTGTTGAAGTTTAGCCAACTGGCTGAAGAAGTTGTCTGTCATGCTATTGCTATATTGTACTTGGAGTTCCTTTGTAAAAATTAACCATGAGACGGTGAGCCCCTTTTTACCTCGATGAGTGCAAAGCCAGCGATACCAAATGAATTGATCTGGTTCTAAATATAAGGAAGCCATTGTGACCTTTTGTCCATTTGGGATTTGGTGTACTTCAAAAAAATTCTCCATTTGGTTTATCCATGTTAGAGGATCCTTACCATCAAACTTGTGCATATCCACCTTTGGAAATAAATTCCTAGATCCCATAGGAGTACTAAAGCTTGTGTTAGTAGTGGCTGACCTAGAATTCTCACCTTGGTCACTTGAGAACTCCTTTCTTGATTCAACTATGTAGGTGCTTAACATGTTTCACATTTCTGACATATCTCCTCTTAGGTCACACATATCCATCTTAATTGAGGAAATTTCTTCCTTGACCTTATTGTTAATTGAGGAAATTTCTTCCTTGACCTTATTGAGTTCTTCATTATGAGGAATATCCTTGATTGTTTCACCATCCTTATCCGGAGTCTTCCCCGGAGTGACAACATTCTTTTTACCCCTTGTTGCAGGCCCTGTCATGATGGAAACCACTAATGTTGAAATAAATCACACAAATGAAACTTAAATTATCTAAAATTTTTACTGTAATCTCCTTTAGTATGTCTTCAAAAACCCAATAAAAATCAGACTCCAATTCAACAAGATGTACGAGATATGTAGATTCCAAAAAAATAGTGTAGAAACCCTAATTCTGCAATAATTCGCTTAATTCTGCTCCAATTCTTCTAAAATCTGGAATGTAGCTTCTTTAATATTGTCTTCAAAACCCTTTAAAAATAAAAAAATCAATTCACCAAAATCTGAAATATATGCTCCTTCCAAAATGGCCTCTAATTTAAGAAGACACCTTGCCTCTATGTTGCCAAGATCATGCTCCGATACCACTTGTAATGAAATAACTTGCACAATAGGAGAATGATATGAAATATGCTGCAAATGCTTGATAATAACTGAGAATAACAAGCCACTTTGAGGGGGAAAACCTCCAAATATCTCTAATGAGAACACACTTCACAACTTGATGATGAAATAAGACTCACAACCTCCTATATATACCTATTTATGCCAAGGATATCACCTAGGCCGACTTAGACACACCTATATAAGACTTAGGTCGGCCTAAACAACTAAATAACAATATACAAATGATAATATGACTTAATAGAGAGTTAAGA
>VDFB02230269.1:0-14469 GCA_007258455.2 Sequoia sempervirens
TCTCAACACTTAGCCATTTTTCGCAACTTTTCCTTCCTTCATGATTTATCATCTTGGACTATTTGCTTTATCATCATCTCAAGTCATCATCACTTGATCTCGATGTTCCTCCTACAAAACAAGCAAGGAGAAGAGCATTAGAACACTTCATAATATAAATTCAACTTACTTACCAGGATTTTCACGCTCTAACTTCCAAGCGTTCATCGTCTTCACTAGCCAACTTTGCGTTCAAATTCTTCATGTCTTAGCCAAATTTCCAACCCATCTTGTATTTCGCCTGGCGCACTTTACTCTGATATTTTTTCCAACTCGGGCTCGAGGAAAAATGCTTTCATCAGGAATTTGATCAAAAGTTATCTAGTAGATTACCTTCAGATTTATCAGCCACAACACTTTATTTCAACGACACACTTATTCCTTGCCTTGGAAATTTTTTAGATTTTCCTTAGGAAAATTTCACAATTCAAGTGCCGATTAAATTATTCATCCTAAAGGCCTTGGCAAAGTACAGAAAACTTTAAAATCAACTCCTTGTCGAAGATCTTCAATACCCAGAAGAGAATTTTCTTCAGAACTTGTCAAATCCATGGGTATACAACGAACCGGTTCATTTAATTTTTGAATTTTTCAACCTTAGAAAAAAAATAATTTTCATCAAATTTAATCCATTTCTTCAACTCTGTGAATATTTCTTGTGTTGCTCTGAAATTTTTTTATTGTTCCTGCATTGTTGGCATCCTCTGACCTCATTCACCGGCAAAATTCACTTTCTTTAGGAAAATTCTATCATCTCCCAGTCTAGGCGCAATTTTCCTCTAGACAGGTGGAATTTTGCTAACACTTAGAAAAATATTTAAATTCCATCATAGGCACATTTTGAATTTTTCCTTAGAAAATTTTATTCACTTCAATCCTTCATTTTTCCTGTGGAGAAATCTTATCAACACTTAGCACAAATTTGTTTTTAGAAAACCACCACCACCTCCTTCACCTTGGAGTATCCGGTAGGTCATGGAGAACATTTTTAGTTTCAATGCCTAGCATTTTTATTATTCAATTCACCATCACCTTGTGCATCATGGGCGCACTCAGCATCTTGAAGATGATATTTCAGTTCCACACCTGGCAATATTCACTCTTTGACTTCTTCCTAAACTTGGGTGCATTTAAGAGGTGGAACTTCCACTGTTGTTGCCTTAGATAAATTTCCAGCTTCATCTTTTGATTAAGGTGCATTCAGGGGTCTGGACTTTCATTCTCATACATTTAGAAATTTTCAAGTCACTTCAATCCTTCAGGGGCGCATTTGAAGGGGCTTACTTTCAATTTGAAAGCTTAGGATTTTTTTGATATTTCAAAGAGGGGCGCATTTAGGGGTGGGGACTTCAAATTTGAAATTTTAGAAACTCCTTCAACTCAAAGGTGCATTTCACCCTATAGGCTTTCACTTTCAAGCACTGATCTTCTCCTCCAAGGGCGCAAATGAGGTCTTCTACATCAAGTATTGGCACTTGGCATTCTTCAAGGCTCCACAGGCAAATCTAGGCGCATATAGGAGGTTGACTTTCAAATTTAAAAGACTTAGAACATATTTTCAACCTCTTCCTAGCCAGGCGCAAATCATACCCTGAGCTTCCAATTTTGAACATTCACACAATTCTTTCAAACACTTTACCTCCAATGGCGCATTCAAAAGTCTCTACTTTCATTTCTTCACACTTAGTAAAATTTTCTAGCCCTCCTCAAACTAGGCGCATTTGAACCCCTGTGCTTTCACTTTTAACGACTTAGTCAAAATTCTCCCTTATTCATCTAACTTGGGCGCATATAAGGTGTTGAGGTTCTAATTTTGAACATTTGAAATTTCCTCTGCCAATTCTTCACCTAAGGCGCATTCAAGAGGTCATGCTTTCAATTTTGAAATACTTAGTAAATTCTCCAACTCCCTCCACTAGTCAAGGGCACATTTAAGAGGTGGAACTTCTAGTTGCCAAGACTTAGAATATTTTCACCTTCATCTTCTCTTCAGGGGCGCATTTGGAGGGGCCTTCTTTAAATTTTCTTGCCTTAGAAATTTTTTTGGAGTCTTCTTTACCTTGGGCGCTTTTGGGGGGGTGTACTTCAAGTTTTTGTGCCTTAGTGAATTTTCATCACCCATTCTCCTCTTGAAGGCGCATATGGAGGGGTGTACTTCAAATCTCACATACTTAGAAAAATTTCAAGTCTCCTCTTCTCTCCTTAAGGCGTATTTGAGGTAGTGTGCTTCAAATTTTCAATGCTTAGAATTTTCTATCACCAGCTAAGTGAGTCAGGGCGCATATGACCTCTGGAGCTTCAAATTTTGAGGAGTTAGAAACTTTTAGCAATCTTCAACTGCAAGGGCGCATTTCACCATGCCTACTTCAAATTTCCCAGACTTAGAAGAATTTTATCCTCTCCACTTAGCTTGGGCGCACTTTGGTGTTGGACCTCAAATTTCTCAGGCTTAGTGAACTCTTTATAGTTTCGAGGCACATTTGGGGTCCTGTACTTCCACTTTCCAAGACTTAGAAAATTTTTACCTGACTTTTTCTTCAAGGGCGCATTTGGTAGGTCGAGCTTTCACTTTCAACACTTGGGCGCATTTCACATGGGCAACTTTCAATTTCGTGACTTAGAATATTGAGTTCTCCTTTCAACTTGGTGGGCGCATTTAGCCCCTCATGCTTTTAATTTTCAACACTTCGTGAATTTTTACTCCAACTTCAAGTTCAAGGGCGCACTTCACCATGGAGCTTTCAACTTTCCAGACTTAGAAAAAAGTTTAAACCACCTTCTCAAGCTAGGGCGCATTTAGGACCCCCTACTTCCAATTTTTGATACTTAGAAAATTTTGAAGCTCCACATGCAAGTTTAGGCGCATTTTGGGGCTTGAGCTTCAAATTTTGATAACTTAGAGAAAATTTCATCAAGCTTTAACCTCAAGGGCGCATTTGGAGTAGGCAACTTCAAGTCTCTAACACTTAGAAGATTTTCACCCTCATTCTTTCCTCAAGGGCGCATTTTCATGGGTGAGCATCAAGTTTTAATGCCTAAGTAAAATTTTCATCCTTTTGCAAGCTAAGGGCGCATTTTGACCTGTGAGCTTCCATTTTTCCAGACTTAGAAAATTTTCAAGGCTCTTGCCAGCTTGAGGGCGCATATCATCCTGTGAGCTTCCATTTTCAATGCCTTACTAAATTTCCTGCCTCATCTTCAGCTTTTAAAGGTGTTCTTCACTGGCTGGACTTGAAAATTTATCAATTTCAGTGAATTTCATGCTCTTTGCCTGATTTAGGGCAACTTGATCACGCTAACCCTAATTTGCTATTTTTAGAAAGTTTTTCAACTTTACACTTCAAGCTAATTGCAAGCTCCAAAAAGGCTAGATTTTGCTTTGTTTCGAATCTCGAGATGTGGTTGAGCTGTCGGGCCCTGCTATCTGCATGCACCTACTATTTTTAGCAACTTACTAAAAATAGCAATTGCTCAGAATGTCTTCAAATTTTGCGTGCCGATTGCCTAAAGGGTATTGATCGTGACTGGACGCTGCTTCTGCCTGGCTGTCGTGTTTCGCCCTTGATTTTAGGAAACCCTAATTCTTCTGCACAGGCTTGCTAAAAATAGTAAGTGCTTGATTTTCCATCCTCTGCAACTCCGTTCGCCTTGAAATTTGCGCCATGGGATCCTTGTCAACTGCTTGACCTGTTCATACTGACGCTTCACGCTGACCTGCTATTTTTGGCATGTTTCTGGGGGTGGCTTACTATTTATAGTAACTGCTTGCTTCTGAGACTTCCACAACTCCGTTTGACTTGAAATTCAAATGAAGCGCGCTCCTCACCTCATGACCTACATTTGGCGGCGGCGCTCTGGCTTCTTTATGCTTTGTTTCCAAAGAAAATGACTTACTATAAATGAAGTAAGTGCTCGTTACCTTCAAATTTTGCAATGAGACTCAGCAGAAGATCTTTGATCAGCAATTGGTTCTTGGTTTTGAAAATTAGGCTTTTACTTACCCCTCTTTTTGGGTCTGAAGCTAGAAACCCTAATTCATCTTACGTATATCAACGTCTTACGTTTATTTCCTCGTTTATCCCTATTACGTGTAGATGACTCGTGAATTAAAGAGTTGGGGAAGTTTGTCGGGATGCGCTCTGCTAAAAATGCTGCAAGTTCACGAGAAGGAGTGATTATCTGGCTTTGCGTAATGTATCATCGCGAAGCTCTCGAAAAACCGAAGAATCCCCGGACATCGCGTCGAAAAATACATATAGACCCAGCAATCTGCTCACAGGTAGGCGCTAAAAATAGTAAGTTGTCCATTTCGACTCAAAGTCCTAACGGCGGAAGCTTGGCGTGTTAAGACTGGCGGTGTGGTAATCAATTTCAGAATGCTAAGAAGAGAACTTACCTATAATTGCACACTTACTAAAATAGTAAGTACTCAGAATCTAACGAAATTTCAGTGGAAACCTGCTAGAAATACACTAACAACAATGTTAGTCTCAAATTTCAAGTTATTCACTTCATTTGACTTCAAGTTGGATGGAAAGATGGAAACCCTAATTTTTAGACTTGGCCAAAAGTTCACGTTAAGGTTCAACGGCGGGCCCATCCCGAAAAGATAGACAGTAGAAAAGAGAGACAACAACAAAAGCGGCCGAAAGAAAGCAAAGCCAAAATTAGGGGGTCCCCATTTACTGTGTCCAGAGGCGATGTGTGAAAAGGTCACAACAAAGAAGTGGCGTATCTCTCCTTTGCCTCCTGTCACGGATGGGAGACTTTGTTCATCTCACCGTCCACCTAGTCACGATCTTGGTAATTCCTCCTAATCATGCTCCAGCGAGCCTCGAGGAATATTCTTTTCCCTAACCCGGCCTCATCCCTAATGCACCAACCCGATAATCCTCAATATTTGCCTATGCTTGAACTCGCCCGTGATTATCCATCGATATTGTTGTGTGGATCATAATGTTGTCTGCTGGTGTGATAAGAAAAATGAAAGAACTGAAGCTCATTTTCAACTTCTTTAGCTGCCTGAAGTGAAGGACACACCTCGTCTGAATTCCCCATGACAATCGGGAAGTCAATTCCTCCCTTCTTTCTCTTTTGAATCTTATCATAGGCAACAAGTTGCCTAGATATCTCTAACATCAAAATTCTATTGGTTGGGTACTTAGGCAGTCTATATGGATAGGAAGAAAAACCTTGCAACCTAATGTAAGAAAATTTCGGAAACTGAATAAACTAGCACCCATACCTTTCAATCAATTCCTGAGCTTCCCTCGAGATCCTATGATGAGTCCGCTGCTAAAGTGATTGCGTTATATGCATGGTGAAGGCATCATTGACCTTCTTGTAATGGGAGGTGCTCGTCAAGTGCAATTGCGGACAAGCCTCATAAATTTTGAACTGATGAGAGCCGCAACCAATTGGCTCCTTGTAGGACATTCCCCTATACCTCGTCATACAAGCCAGCATGTAAATAATGTAGGAGCCCATGTAGAATGTCTTCGTCCTCCTCAAACTTAGGAGTTGCTCGTGCAAGTTGTCACTAATCATCACAGCCCAATTGATGTGCTCCTTTCCTTCCAACACTAGGTTTATGTAATAGAACATCCATGGCTCAAAAATAAATGCTTGAGGGCAGCCTCCAACTCTGCTAAGCATCATGATCAAGTCACAATACTCCTGCTTCAAATCATCTGATATAATCTGCTTCGGCAACTTTGTGCGAGAGGGCTTGGGCTTGTTTGTCCAGCGAGCGTTGATCATGTCAGCACATCTCTCGAATGTTGAAGCATACATTCGTTCAGCACGCTCTCTCGTTTTGTAAATCATCCTCTCGTGCGTTGGGATTCCAAATGCTTCACCGATAGCTGTAGGAGTGAGGTTGGTGAATACTTGACCATCTGGTGAGACAATAGACCTATGATCAGGATCATAGCAATTAGCACACTCCATCATTAGCTCTAGACACTAAATAGCTGGCGGGAAACCAGCAACTGCATACAACCCACTTCAAACAATATTGTGTGAAGTGATCGAAGGACGATGATGGCCAACTCCCATCATTCGACTTTTAAAAGCCTCCATGTTGAAAGAACCCAAATTTGTATTAGCCAGCTTGCTCAACTTCGAAGTGAATTTCGACTCCGGCAGGAAAGGCTTGCTCAGCTTCTTGATCACAGCCTGCCTGGATGCAACATTGTTGTCTCTGCCAGTTGCTCTTACTTCAGCCATCCTACAAAATAACAAACAGCCATGAACAATTTAAAAAATTAAAATAACATGGGGCTGCCAGTCGACTTCTAGAATTGAGAAGTTGCAACATTCTATTTCATCTGCAAACCTCAACTTCTCCTCCAACAATTTTGAACTTTCAATACTTAGAAAGTAAGCAAGCTTCAGCAACTTCACTACTTAGCAAAAAAAAATCGGCCAACTTCACTTCAGCACATAGACTTTTTCAAATTGCAGCCACAATGCGAATTAACTTGAGCTTCAGCACACAACAATTCTTCTTCTTCTTCAAGTCGAACTTCTTCACCAACTCAGCCACAAACTTTCCTCTGCAATCTCAACCTCAGAGCTAAAATCGAACTTCTTCAGCTAGTGGAGAAAAATGAATAAACTTTCAGCTCATATAGGCAAGTCGAATTCTAGAAGGAAGCCAAGTTTAGCTAATTCATTAAATCTCCACTACTTCACAGCAGGAATTCGAATTTCCCTCCCTCTGGCAATTTTCAACACTTGTCACCTGGCGTCTAGAATCTTGACCTTCTAGAATTTCAAAAGATTCATCTTGATTGGCGTACTTAGCATTTAAATTTATTTTGAAAACATTCACTTCAAATTCACTCTTTAAGAAATTTAATTCACCAGCTGAAGCTCTGACATTCAGTTTTATTCATCTCTGACTCTGGAAGATTCATCCCTAAAAGGGGTCGATCAAAATTTCATCACAAGCCCGATCCATTTCAAATTCATCATGGAAGCATTTTATTCCAGAAGACACATTTATCATTTTGCCTAAGAAAAGTTTTAATTTTCCTTGGGAAAATTCGATATTCAAATTAATAGATCAAATCTCCAGCGTATGGCAAAGTGCAAAAGACTCTAAAATCCATTTATCGTCGAAGATCTTCAATACCCAGAAGAAAATTCCTCTCGAAACGTGTTGAATTCATGGGTCTACAAACGAAGGGGTTCATTTAAGTTTTGAATTTTGAACCTTAGAAAAATATTTTTCCATCAAATTTATTTCCATTCTTCATCCTTGAGCGTATTTTCCTGCTCTGACTTGAAATTTTTCATCAACCTCACGAAGCTGGCATCCTCTTACTTCCTCTCGCCAATTTCTTATTCATGCCTTGGTGAATTTCTCCTCCTCCAACAGACTTAGGCGTATTTTCCTAAGAAATGTAGAATTTGAGTATTAACACTTAGGAAAAATATTTCTATCACTTTGTCACTAGCTTGGGCGTACTTGAGAGGTTTGGAAGGAATTTTAAATACTTGGCATTTTATGTCTTCCTCCTATTCATCTTTAATCCTTGGGCGCATTCCACATGCCAAGGTGGACTTAACACCAACGCCTAGCATATTTTATTTTATGTCTCATCTTGTATCTTGGCACATTTAGCACATCATGGAGGATATTTTACATTTCAATGCCCTTTTGCCACCTTTTCAAATTTTACTCTAGCATGCACCTTGGGCGCATTTGGCATGGGGGGAGGATTTCACCTTAACGCCTTAGTCATTTATTCCATTATCAATTTTACCTTTCATGACTTCAACGCCTCAACTCTTTTAAATCCATCAACCTTATTCTTGCATGGGCGCATTTCACACAATGAGGTGGACGTCTTAGAATCTTTTGTCCTTTTCTATGCTCATATGGGTGCATTCAAAGGGTGGTGGTGGACTTTGACTTAGGCGTTTTTCCCTTTTACCTATAACATGCATTTTGGGCACATTCAAAGGAGAGAGGAGAAAGTCAACATTTAGAATTTTCTTAGCCACCACCTTGCAACTTGATGAGGGCGCATTTGGGGTAGCCTGCAGGATGAACCTCATGCCTTAGAATATTTTAATCAACTCCTCCTTGTAGTGGGCGCATTTAGCCTATGGAGGTGGATAAACCTTCAAACTTAGAAACTTTTTGCATTTGCATGCTTGACTTGAGGTGGGCGCATTTAGGGGGTCAAGGTGGATGTAACTTCATGCCTTAGAATATTTTTCCATCTCATGCTTGTAGTGGGCGCATTTAGAGGGTGGTGAAGGATGAACTTCAGACTTAGAATTTTCTTCACACCTGCTTTTGCCTGCTTATCCATGCCCTACTATATATAGTAAGTCCTCTAATTTTCACATCTCTGAAGCTCAAATTGATTTGAAATTTTAACCACAGGATCCTCATGACCTACTTAATCAGTTCACACTGCCATCCTGAGCTGACCCGCTAAAAATAGCACATTTCTGAAGGTGGTTTACTATTTATAGCAACTGCCTATTTCTGAGACCTCCACAACTCCGTTTGACTTGAAATTTGAATGTTGTGATCCTCATCGGTAGACTTGCCCGTTCACACTGGCACCTGCGGCTAACTTACTATTTATAACCAGTTTTTGGAACGCCTTACTATAAATACTAAGTGCTCCGATTGCCTTCAAATTTTACCAGCGAACTCCCTGAAAGATGTTGATCATGATGGGATACCTCAATTTTTGGAAATTCTGGCATTTTACCCCTCATTTTGGGTCCTGAAGTTGGAAACCCTAATTTGGCTTGCATGTATATCAAATGACCTCCGTTTGACCTTGTTTTTGTTGCACTTTGCCCTATTTGTGGTTCTAATGCGCCGGGCAGCTGTCGGAGTGGAACTGCTAAAAATAGTAAGTCTTTGAAAACTGATCATCTTGCTTTGCATGTCACATCACTGCGAAGCCCTTGAAAAACCCACAAGGAATATCCAGACATGCACTGAAAACCCTGACATGCAAACCCTAAAAATAGCCTCAAAAGGCTGAATACTGAAAGTGATCATATCATTTTGCATGTTATATCGTCGCGAAGGTTTCAGAAAACCCAGAAAGAATCACTCGTCATGCATTGAAGAACTCTACATATAAACCCTAGAATCTGCTCCAGAGGCTGAACTTGCTAAAAATAGACAGTTTTGTTCTGGCTCAAAATTTGCAGACGAGTAGCTTGATGTACTACGGATGCAGAGTAGCGATCGAAACTTCAAAAGTGTTGAGAAAATGCCCTGAATTGCACACTTACTAAAAATAGTAAGTTGTCAAAATTTGATGAAACTTAGTTGGGAGCCTACTGGAAGCATACTGACAACAACGTTAGTCTTAGATTTCAATTTATTCACTTCATTTGACTTCAGATTGACCAAAGAAATACAAACCCTAATTCTACAGACTAGGCCAAAATTTTGCGTTTAAGCTCACAGACGGGCACATCCCCGGAAAGCGGATAGCAGAAAGAGACAGAAAGAGAGAGAGAGAGAGAGAGAGAGAAAACCAAAGCCAAAAGACCAAAATGGAGCAAAAATTAGGGGGTCCCCATTTTGAATGGGGCAATGTGTGAAAAGGTCACAACACTACTCTAACATTGCTTTGAGTTGTGTCATTGTTGTCTTGCCTACCATTATGTCCATTCTGTCCATTGGTCCTATTATTGTTCCCATTGTTTCCATTGTTCAAGAGTTGTCTAAGAATTTGTGATAATTTTTCTCTTGCTTTAGCCGCTTCTTCCCTTCCTCTAGCCATTTCTTCCATTATTTCTTGCTGTCCTCTTGCAAGGTCACTAAGCATGTGCTGAGTACTGCTTTCTTCCATGAGTTCAAATGGACTCAAACCCTTCTTCAATCTGCTGTAAGCAATATCAAATGGGCTATGATCCGGAATGTCTGAAAACTCTTTGCTCATCACCCAATAGGCTAGCAGGAAAACTTGCTCTGATACCATTGTAAAGTGCCTTGCCAAATCTGATGTAAAAGGTCTGATTTTCTGCCTTAGACAACTTGACAAACACTTTGTATGCAATCTTCAATTTGCTGATAATAGTTTCCAATTTGCTTTTGTTTGATTTATTTTGATGCCTAAATGTTTTGATGCTTGGAAATGAATGCAAATGCTACTAAACAAGCAAATAAGATGATGTGCAGCACTTTTTGTATTTTCTCAATTGCAAATATATGAAATTCTGATCTAAAATGCATACCTACAGCCAAGAGGTATTTTTACAAACACTTGGCATACAATCTAGACAAATGAAATGCATTTTCATAAGAGAGACATTTTAACAAATACTTGCCATGCAACTTCTGAATACAAGTAATCATCTACAGCTCAATTACATTTTGTCATACACATTGCAGCCAAACTCCTTATGTCTCCAATTTATATTGCCAAATAATGAAAGTACAATCTGAGTTAACTTCAGCTATTCTCTAAGTCTGAAAACTAAATGCAGTTGGCTGTATGTTTCAACAACCTTACAATGCTTTAACAATACTAAAAAGCATTACAATGGCAAAATAATGGAACCTGGAAATCTGCAGCAGCCCTCTAATAATTTTGATTCTTTTTGTAGCAGCTGGAACTTGACTCAAAAATGATGCTCCTCTTATCTACCAAGCAAGTCGACTCTCTTGGAATTTTATTGGATTTTAATCACCTCTTTGACCAAAATCCAACTCCTTGAAGGTGCGCCCAGCATGAAGTGAAATGCAGATTTTTCAACTCAATATCAGCTCTAAAATTCGAGCCTTCTCTCCTTGACAAAATCGTCCTCCTTAGCATGAGATAGAGGAACCTTTGAAGTGAAAACTCAGACCTTGTTGTGACCTTTTCACACATCGCCCCATTGCAAATGGGGACCCTTCGTTTTTTTTTTGCTTTTTGGTTTTGCCTTGGCGTCGCAACTGCTTATCACCAATCTTTTTGCAATGAGGAGTTTAAGTTTTGGAATGGTCACTCGAGTCGAGTAAAAGAATTTGAGCCTGGATCATCATGCAAGCGTCATCATTGTGCTTACGAGGCCTAGGAGACGAAGATCAACTGTCGTTTCAGTCAATTCTGACACCTCCTACTTTTTAGGGTTTTCACTTTGGCCCCCTATTTTTTAGGACCTACTTTTTTGGCACTTTTGAGCAAAATTCTGAGATCCCTATTTTTTAGGGGCTATTTTTAGAAAGTCGCTATTTTTGGAAAAATTTCTATTTTTAGAAAGTTTCTATATTGGGAAGGGGTCCGGATTTCGAAAATCCACTCAGAAGTTCGAAAAACTCAGCAAAACTCTCAGAAAATTGATTTGAAATTTTTTAAATTCATGGAGAAATTCTGGAAAATCACAGAAAATGGTGAAAAATCTGGAAAAAATCACAGAAAAATGGTGAATAAAATGAAAAATCAGTCAACAAATTGAAGAGAATGGTGAAAAATCTGGAAAACCATGAAGAAATCTGAAAGAATTCATGGAGGAGACTGAAAAATCTGTGAAATTCATGGCGAAATGGCCCAGGTATGACTGCAATTCATGGCAAGAGTTCATGGAAGCATGGCCAACCAGCATGAAGGATAAAGAAAAGGTTAATGGTGAATAGCTTCAGCCAAGTAATGGAAATGGCACAACATCATATGAAGTACGCCCTCCAATGGCAAGGAATGGAAGGAAGTCCGCCTTGGCCAAGCAATGAAAGTGGCAAAGAAATTGGTCAAGTCCGCCCTAAGCAAAAAAGGTAATGGCAAGGAATTTGATGAAGTCCGCCCTTGAGTGGCAAAGGAAAGAGGCAAGTCCGCCCTCGGCCAAAGATGAAATGGCAAGACACAAGCCCAAGTCTGCCTTGGATAAAACACAAAGTGGCTAGACATGACACTAAGTCCGCCCTTAGCCAAAATGTGGAGTGGCATGAAATTGGGTGAAGTCCGCCCTTGTATGGCAAGGAAATAAGCCAAGTCCGCCTTGGACAAAAAGAGAAGTGGCAAGAATATTAGCCAAGTCCGCCCACCATAATGCAAGTGGCTTGAAGAGAGGTAAAGTCCGCCCTTGAAGAAGATGAAGTGGCAAAGATATTGGCCAAGTCCGCCTTGGACAAATAAAGGTAATGGCATGAATACTTGGCAACTCTGCCCAGCAATGGCATAAATATTGGTCAAGTCCGCCCTAGGAAGTGGCATGGAGATGTATGAAGTCCGCTCCAAGGAAAATAGCTCAACACTTAGTGAAATCCGCCTAGTCCATGAGGTGTTGGCATGAGAGAATGGAAGGAAATTAAGTGGCCTAAGCAACTAGCAAGTCCGCCATACTTAGAGGAGTAAAAAAAAAAAATCTTAAATTTTGCCTAAGTATGGGCTTTGAAAAATAAAAAAAATATGCTTGGCCTTGAGAAAATTCGCCATACTTAGAAGAAATTGAAATATTTTCCTAAGTTTGACATTTTGCCAGAGACTTTGGACAGAAAGAAAATTATGGCCAAATGAAATAAGACGGAAAGAAAATTTTGCCAGAGACTTAGGACGGAAAGAAAGTTATGGCAAAATAAATTTGGAAAGAAAAATTTGCCTAAGGCAATGACAAGAACTTCTTGAAGTCTGCCTTACATTTGAAATGGAAGTCTCCAAAGTCCGCCATAAGGAATGGTGAGAATGTCTGGACAAGAGGAAAGTCCTACCTTGGCACTTAGAAAAGAGACAAAGCACATGCAAAGTCCGCCATGGAAAAGTGTTCACCAAGCCCAACTTGTAGAGAGAGAGTATGGCAAACAGTGAGAAGTCCGAATTCGGGAGATAGAGATGAAGAGTTAAAAATGAAATATGCTCGTGCCAAGATGAAAATGACGAAGAGTATGAAGTTTGCTTTAAATTCGAAGCAAAATTCACTTTGATATCAGGAGAGGGAGTGTTAAAAATTTCAGCATGAGGCCAGATTTCAGGAGAGAGAAAATCTGAAATAAATTTGTTTTATTTTACTGCAGGTGGATGACTACACAAGGCGAATCTTCAAAGAGGAAAATGGCAAAGAAAGTGTAAAATCTGACTTGAAGGGAGATGAAAGAAAACTTGGGGAGTCCATCCTTGCACATCGCAAGACCAACGGTATTAGCGTGGTTTTAGGGGCTGCGCACCAACCTGAACCAAGTTACATAGCGGCTTCCCTATTCTCTCTTGATCCAAAGTATTCCGCCTGCGCTAAGATTGCGAGAAAGTTCATCACGTTCAACTCCAAGGTTCCTCTAGTGCGAATAGGCTCAATTTGGCTCGATGTGATATTGCTGGTATTTCAAGGGGACTTACAGAATTGTTCGGCAGCGGAGAAAGGAATTCAAATGCTCGAAAGATTTATCTATGAAGTTCGGGTTTCCTATTTTAACCGGAAAGTACTGAATTGAAATGGTGTAGGGGTTAAGAAGGCTAAATCTAGTCTAAGGTGTGGGACATGGCGATCAATCTTTACAAGCTTCAACCAAACTTCGCTTTGCCTCGCATCGGACAGCTTCCACGGAGTCGGTGCAATCTTCAGGGGAGATGACTAAAGATGTTCAAACCACCATTTGACATGAAGATACCATCACAACGATGCATACCACCATTCAAACTGTGATTGAAGTTAGGCCCAAACGTTTCCAGTTGACCACACAAGGCGCATTCACCATCAGCAAATACAATAGTGGTATGGATAGACGAAGTTGCTTAGATCAAACACCACATTCCATTATTACTATCTACTTGCATAAAAATGAAATTACGCTACTTGAAGTAGAAGGGATGAAGAAGCCTCGCTAGCTATCCATAACGAAGACAAATTTCACCATCAATGAAAAGATCTTTTATTATGAAATTTTTACACGACAATCTCTTACAAAAGTTTTCAAAGGAAAACTTTCCTTCTCCTCCAACTACACTATCAATCTACTTCTAAGTTGTCCCTCTATTCTATGTCTACTGTCTAACTCTAAGCTAATGAATTACAAATGAGGGGGACTCCCCCTTTATATAGCTAGCCAAGTCTCAAAAGACGGCTAGGGTTACAATCGGCTGGATGGCCCAGATCGTGCCACCTCAGCCCTAAACATGATTTGCCCTAAAAACCGCCACAAAAGAGAGTGGGGTAATAAATGAGCCATAATGTCCATTATCCCTTCTAGAAGATTCCGTTTGTAGATGCGTTCACACTATTCTTGATCTTCTTTCTTGGCGTTGCTCTTTGACTTCTTCCACTTGAGGGTCTTCATCTTTGTCACTTAAGTTATGCTAAGTCTCAACACTTAGCCATTTTCTTGCAATTTTCTCCCTTCGAGATTGAAACTAGTAACTTTATCTTCTTCCGAAGGTTGTAATATCAATAAGAGTGCCTCACATCCACTTCAAAGTCATCAAACTGGCTGGCCTCGAAAGCGTTCCTCCGCGGAAACAGCAAAGAGGA
>VDFB02230270.1:0-10853 GCA_007258455.2 Sequoia sempervirens
AAAGGAACAAGGAATGGAATTGGTCTCCCTTGCAAATTCTTATGAATGAAATGGTTGGGAGTTAGAAGGGCTGGAAATTACTAAGCCAAGATATATGTCAATCTATGCATATGTCTCTAGATAGAATTGGTAACATGAAAACCAGTAGGAAGTCCTTTAAGAAAAAAAGGATTTAGGTGGCTAGGGATCTTCGGCTTCCCAACATTAAGGAATACCTCTTGTAGTCAAAGGGAGGAGTCCCCTCCCTCGAGGATCAATGAAGGTAATGAGCTGAAATGTTAGGGTCTTAAATACCCCTAACAAGTGACATTGTGTTAAGTGTCAAATTGACTATATAAATCCAAATATAACTCTACTGCAAGAAACAAAATTGATTGGGAAGCAGGCATAAAATTTTATGAACCAATGCATGAGGTGGTGCGGTATATGGTCTAAATCAATAGGTATTGTAGGGGATTTGATGATTATCTAGAACCCCCTAAAGGTAACTGCCTTTGATGCTTTTATGCAATAGAATTTAATCTAGACTGCCAAGTAAAGTCTTTTAATGATAATGTCAAATTTTTTCTTCACAGTGTGTATGGTTCGATTGGTCTTGACGACAAATCAAGCTATGGGCCGAAATATCAAATATCAAAATTCAAGCTTAGAATCAGTTGTGTTTTCTTGGCAATGACTTCAATGCTATAGTGGAGCTAAATGAGAAGTTTGGCAGCCTGCCTTTAGAATATGCCTCTATGAGGGATTTTAGGAATTTTATTTCCTCCAATGAACTCATGGATGTTCACACTAAAAGTGGGTGGTATATGTGGAATAATAGAAGACTTGGTTTTTCCAATATTGTTGAGTGCTTGGATAGATTTTTACTATCCACAAACTGGTTGGGCTCGAACATTGTCTGGGAGGCTAAGGTTTTGCATTTTTCTAGCTCTGATCACTTTACAATAGCTCTAACATTCCAATCTAATATGTGTCCTACTAGACGCAACTTTAAATTTGAAAATATGTGGCTTAGGAATGAGAGTATGATCCCCACAATATTAGATTGGTGGTCATCAACCAATTTGGGACATGGTATGAAGAGCTACATCTTTATGTCCAAACTAGTGTTAATCAAAGAGAAATTGAAAGTTTGGAACAAAATTGTTTTTAGAGACATAAATTCCAGGAGAAGCTTAGGTTAGAGAAGGATTTGGATGAATTGAACCAAAAAGTCTTGGCTTAGGGGATGACAAATGTTAAATTCTTGGAGGAAAAAAGATTGATGGGTGCTTTAAACAGAATTATTGCTAAGGAGGAAACCTTCTAGAAATGCAAATCCAAGGATGTATGGCTAATGGAAGGTGATTCAAACATGAGCTTTTTTCATAACATGGAAAATGTTTGCAGGATCAGGAATCATTTGGAATCAGTAAAAGATGGTGCAAGATCTCTCCTAACTAAGGAAGTTGAAATTCAAGCTAAAGGGATACATTTTTTTCAAGAGCTCCTATCCCATTTGACTAAAGTTGACCCCATAAATCTAAGGGTGATACTTAGACTCATTCTTAAATTGGTTTCTCAAGATATGAACGAAAGCTTGATGGTGCTTTTTTTTTAGGAAGTCAGAAAAGCGGTATTCGAACTCCACCCGAATAAATCCCCTAGTCGAATGGCTTCCCTGCCCTTTTCTATTAGAAATGTTGGAACTTCATAGGGGACGAAGTGGTGGAAATAGTTGAGGATTATAGGATAAAAAGGAAAATGCTCTAGCAGATCAATAATACGAGTATAGCACTGATTAGAAAGGAGGAAGTTTCCACCTTTACTGACTTTAGGCCAATTTCTCTATGCAACATCCTCTACAAAATCATATCAAAATCGATGGTGAAAAGATTGAAAGCTATTTTGGGATCCATAATTTATGAAGAGTAGTTTGGATTTATTCTGGGAAAAGATATCATTGATGGTATCATTATTGCTAACGAAGTGCTCCACTCAATACAATCTAAGAAGCTTATAATCATGCTTTTTAAATTGGATATTATTAAGGCATATGATTAGGTAAGTTGGTGCTTCTTAATGAAGATTTTCAAAGCATTTGGTTTTAGCAAGCAATGGATGGAATGGGTGTTTAGGTGCATTTCCATTGTCATTTTTTATTCTTATTAATAGCATCCACTACGACTTCTTTGAGAGGTCTTATAGTCTTAGACAGGGGGACCCCCTATGCCCCTTCCTCTTTGTGATAATGGTTGATGCCCCCAATCATTTGATTAAGGACAACAAAGATAAAGGTGAATGACAATGTGTTAGTGTTGTTGATAATATGGATCTTTTATCACATCAACAATTCGCTGATGATACAATGCTATACGGGGAGGTAAATATCAAGGATGCTAAACACATCAAACCATATTGGAACTCTACTTAATCAAATCTGGGAAAATAATAAACAAGAAGTCTATGATTTTCTTCTTCAACACAAATAGGTTGCAGCAAAGGAGAATCTCTAATATCTTGGGTTTTGGTATTGGACAACTCCCATGAAAGTACCTCAGGGTGCCAACATTCCAAGGGGCTACAAAATCGGAACACTGGAGATATATCATAGAGGCTTGCCAAAAAAAACCTTCAAATTCGAAGGGTAAATGGCTCACACTTCCTAGCCAAATCACTATGACCAAATCTATTTTGGCTACCATCCTGATTTATGTAATGTCCTGCTTGAAACTTTCTAAGTTAGTTGATTCAAACTTGAACAAGGTATTGAGACACTTTCTATGGGAAGGCTCAAATGAAACTCACAAGCTCCCTCTTCTTAGTCGGGACCTTGTTAGGGAGGAGAAAAGTAATGGTGGTGTTGTGGTGAAACACTAGGATTTGCAAAACAAAGCACTCAGAGCTAAGCTCATATGGAAGCTCTATGCAAATGAAGGGTCGCTTTGGTGTAAAGTATTACAAAAGAAATTGTAGAGGAGGGGGACCAAACACTTAATGAATTTAGGTCATAGAGAGCTGAGAGTTGAAGGCTACCCTAATCTACCTCAACTACACAAGTGTTTAGGGAATTGTTTCATATTGAGGATGGAGAATGAAGAGCACTCTCAGTGCTTTTGTCACTCTACTAACCCAAAAGTTAGGTTTTAACTAAGCAAGAAGGTTTCTAGAACTCAGACTATACCTCAGGCAACTCTCTGCCAAAGGGAAATAGCGCTGAACAAGGATGACAACATGACACACTCATGTCTCACAGATGCCCTGGCCTCCATATGGGCAGGAAGTGAAATGATATAGATAGAACAATAAAAAACCTACTAAACAACTTAGCTAAATTTCTTCTAGTGATGACTAAAGCAATAAATGACAAAATGATTGAAATAATGAGAGATGATATAAGAATGATACGAACAAAGATGGTAAAGATTCAACCTCATGAAAAGTCCAGTTCTCCTGCAAGCTCCACACGAATGAGTGCCTACACATAATCAAGCGAGAAAAAATGTTGGAACTGTTTCGGGGCTTGCTATAGTCAAACCCTCATTTTGGTGTGTCCACCTCCATGGATAGCCAGTTAGATAGAGAAATAAAAATACGATAAAGAAAGTACGTGAAAGGAAATATCGAACACTACGAGAAACACTATGCTACTCATGTCCAACAGCAATGCAATAGTAAGTGAACAATACCACCCTCAACTAGAGGTGCTCAAGGCCAATGAGAGAGGAATGCAAGTCTAAAACCATCGCAAAGTTGAGGTGGCTATAGTGAGACCGAAGGAATTCTTGTAAAAAACCAAGTTGCAACTTCTATGATAGATGTGAAGAATGCTAAGATGTTGGAATATTGAAGCTAATAGTGCAACAAGTAGCTTAGGAGTTGTTATAATCTACTCAATAATTGTGTAGAATGTGAAGAAGAATGTAGAGAGTGTGAAGAAGATCCAAAAGAAGGAATGAGAATCAAAGACAACCATTTGAAGATGGTTTAGAAGGAAAAGAGTTGTTCAAAGGTTGGTTGAAGGGCACAAGGGTGTTATGTTTCGTCACCAATGGAGAATGTAATGCTTCTACAAATTCCAGAGGTAAGAATCCTATTAGGACAACAACGCACTATGCAGACATCCATGTGCCACACTTGCATCCTTGACATAAATTCCCCCACTGACACTAAAAACATGCACTAAGTGGATAGGGTACAAATGGATGATGTGGAATTGAATGTTCAGGTTTGATTTTTCTAAGGCGAAGGACATAAAAGGTGAACTTGCAAGGGGGTGCAAATTCACTCCTATACATAAATATTTGGATAGTAAGGACCCTTCTTAAATTCTCCTCATTGCCAATATGCGCTCAGGTTCTCACATTTGGCGATTCATGTGGGATTGTCGCCATGTCATTACTGACCATATCTCTTGGCACGTTGGTGATGGGAGATTTTCCAAGTTTTGGTGCAATTCATGGAATGGGCATCAGGCTATATGTGACTTGGATAAGCTTGTTGGTATCCGACAACTTTTGACTGACCTTGGTGACCTTTGTGTGACTCATATGGTAGCTACTTGATCAAATGGGGTGATGGATTGGAGGTGATAGTTAATTGACATGAGTTGCAAATTGATGCCCAACTTAAGGCCGATCTAGTGGTAGAGCTAAGTTAAAGGAAAATATTGTTGTAAAGGAAAATATTGCTGTCAAGGAAGCCTAATGAAATTATTTGATGTGGTGCAAAGTCCGGCCAATATTCGGCTAAGCTAGGCTACCAAATCTTGAATTCTAGGAGGGAGTCGAATTAGAACTCAACAGTCCGCTTGAAGGCTAGTGTGTTCTCCTTTACCGCTATGCACAAAAGAATCCTAATTGGTGATAGATTGCACCTAGTTGGATTTGTTTGTCCAAATAGATATCCAATGTGTAAATTGAACGGAGAAAGTGTGGATCATCATCTTCTTATCTGTGAGGTTGCCTCACAATGTCAGGATTGGTTAAACAAAAAACTTGATTGACATTGTACCCAACAAGCTGATTTGTTGTCTCATCTCTAGTGCTGGCGAAGGCCTAGACAATCCTCCTTTTAGCATGACATATGGTTAGTATCCCCTTCCATTCTAATGTGGCATATTTGGAAGGAGCGCAACAGGTGCATCTTCCATGAGGTAGAAAGAAGTTTGTCCTAGTTAATCTCGTCTATAGAAGTGGGGATCACAGAACTCCTTAATGCACATGCATATAGGAGATTAAGCTAGGTCTTTACCAATTGGGATGAAGGACTAATGAAAGTTTTGAGTGGCCTCAAAATTCCTAAATACTACAGTAATATCGGGTTGCATGCTCAAGCAAAGAGAAGGGAAGCCAAATTGTCCTGCCCTAATGACGGTCGGATTAAATTGAATTATGATGGTGCCTCCCGTGGCAACCCCGAAAAGTCAGGACTTAGCTGTATTATAAGAAATTCAGAAGGGGAAATAGCCTAAATGGTGTGGAGCATTTCCAGGTTGCTTGGTGAGGGTACCAACAACGAGGTTGAATTTGCCACCCTTGATGCCGGCCTTACTCTCTACATTTCCAAAAACTTCATCTCGGTCGAAATTGAGGGAGATTCTCAAATATGCACCAACGCCATTAAACTCAAAAATATCAACTCACGGAGGCTGCAAAACTGGGTTGATTCTATTTGGACGAAGCTTGAAAAGCTAGATTTTTTCTCAATTCAGCATGTGTTCAGAGGAGCGAATAAATTTGCGGACTGTTTGGCGAATGCTGCCATTGACAAACCTGTACAAGAGATCATTTTGAAGGATGTTACGGCATGGTCTGATCTTAGTAGGCTTCCACCTTCTTAGGCAAATGTGCCTCAGGAGGTGTGATGGGATATGGTTCACTGGCTCTTCTGGTTTTCTACTGCTCGAGCATAGCACTTGAAGGGCTGTCTTCCGCCTTACTTGGTCTGTATTGGGAACGCCTGTCGGACTCCAATCCTCCTTGGCTTTGACGCATACATTTGTATTTAGGCAGGCTCATGGATTTAATCACCATTATTTGCTGGGGATTGGCATCGCCTTCTGTTTGGATATCTTACATATGGCGCTTCATATGCTCTCCACCTTTTTGCTCTTGTGGTTCGAGAAATGGTCCAGTATGAACTGATACCATTGTTTCGACTTAGAATAATCATAAGCAGATTGTGGGGCTAAGGAATCTACTTAAAAGAGAATCTATAGTTTTTAAATCATACAATCCAAATCAAAATTTATAAGATTGTACTCATAATATGAAATTAATAATTAAGATCAATAAATACAATAAGAAATTAAAATATGTATTTAAATCATATAAAAAAAACCATCCACAAAACATAAAAAATAAGAAATCTCATTTTCATTTTTCACTCTTCGATTCCTTCAATGAATAACAACATCTTTCAAGTGGAATCCACACACAAAGCCTTCTAACCTTTCATTGCTATAACACCTTGGATGACTAATACATCCAATGTGTACTAATTTTGCTAGCTTGTCCATATTTATACATTTTAATTATTGACTACCGTGTCCCAATGAAAATTTATTTTAATTCGAGAAATGTCCTTTCACTTAAGATTAAATAAGTAGTATGAGACTTCTACTTAGGCTTTGATGTGGATGTAACCAAAATAAAATATTTAATAGTTATTTTCATCTGATTATTAAATATATAGGTTTATTTAATAATATTATTTATAATCGTGAAATAAGATATTTAATATGTTTAGATTTTGTTTTATTAATAAATATAATTTTTTTGAGATTTTATTGATGTTAGAGTAATAAGTTGTTTTACTTAATTAATTTAATCATATTGGTTAATTAATTAAGTCACTTATCACTTTAGTTACTTAAGCTAAACTTAGGCACATTAATAATTACTTATTAAGTGTGCACACTAGGGTTTCCCTTTTAGGGTTTTTTGATCTTCTTTTATAAGGATTGATTTCATTGTAATTATAACGGAGAACATTCATAGCTTTCATATCTTCCGAAAGCTTTTTCTCCCTTTCATAGCTTTTTCTTGTTGAAGCAATTGCATACATTTTGTTTGATCCTGTGTGGAAGGTGTATTTGTTTGTATTTTGATCCCCGGTGGGGCTCGTGGTTTGTGCTTGTTTCATACCCTAACAATTGGATATAGGAAATGGGTTTGAAAAAAGGGGGATGATAGTTATTCTTGGTTTTGTTGTTGGATGGTTTATTTAGAACATAGAATAATTTTGCATTATTTAGAATTGAAATTAAGATTATGTATGTTTTTCTTGCCTAAACCCAAGGGTAGATGTGAAGCGACACCACTAGATGAAGGATGGGTCAAAGTGAACTTCGATGGTGCATTGCAAGGTAATCCAAGTCCATTTGGAGCAAGTTGTATTATAAAATCTATATATGCATGATCTTATCTAAAAAATAGAAATACAACATACTAGTATTTAATGTCTATACAATAGAAATATTAAAAATATAAGAAAAAAAATATTTTTCTATGCAAAACTTATATATATACAAATAATTATTTTAAAGATAATTAATACTCCAATGAAATAAAAAATAAAAATAAGTTCAAATCATTCTCATTAAAATAAGTTGAAATAAAAAATAACACAAAATGGAGCAAGTGTGCAATGTGAATGCATTAGGAGTAGGGGCGAAGGAAGTAGGAGCAAAAGGATCAAGTGTGAGGGTAGTAAGCGAGTAGTCGAGCATAGGCCTTGGTGCTTGGTCTACGAAGGTGGAATAGGAAGTTTCAATGGAGCAGATTAGGTCGACACTACTACATTAAGGGGGATTTTAAGACATTAATTTAAGACAATATGTTTTTAATTTTCTAATTGTCTTAAGTTAAGACAATAAAAAAAAAATCTTTTTCTAAAATAATGTTTGTATTTCACTCCCTACACTTTCCTTTCCTACGTCATTTTTCATTTCCCTCCTAAAATGAATTTTCCTTTTCGTTGGAGGCTGTGTTGTGGGCAGTGAACTAGGCAGTGAATACAGTGTTTACCAAGCTTGGGGGCAGTGTCACCAGGGTAGAAGGAAACACTTTTCAGGAGGTGGGGGCAGCATTTATCAGGTGGCAAAGCAGAAACGGGCTGGGACCATAGAAAAGAAAATGTAAAAAAAAGGGGTTTGTCTTCTGTGGCCTCCTCTATTTTTTGTTTCCTTTTTTTAAGTTTGTTATTAGCTCAAGGAACAATAGGACATGGGTTCCTCTATTTTCTATTCAGTTATTCTTCATATATAACCTTTTTTTTCTGTTCAATTAAACATCACGTATTTACCATGTTCCTCAAGAACTTTGGCTCTTAGTGTTTACCCTGTCAAACAATTCCCGTACCATGTTTATGCTTCCGCATTTTAGATGGATACTTCCTGATAAACATTGTGGACTTCAGCTTTACTCTTGTCAACTACTTTTGCCTGAAAATTTTGAAAGCACTTTCAACAAATCCATTTTGTGCATATCCACAGTTATTGCATTCCAGTGACCACATTTTCTTAGGGCGATTATTTCTTGGTCATGCCTTGTCTGTGCTTCCACCACATTTCTTTGAGGCATTATTTCTAACAGGTCACATGCCTTGTATGTGCTTCCACCACATTTCTTTGAGGCATTATTTCTAACAGTTCACATGCCTTGTTTGTGCTTCCACCCTCTGGTTTTTTTCCGTGGCAGGCTCTATTTTTTGGACTCTTCTTTTTTTCTCCTCTTCATTTCTATACTTAGGCTTTGTTTTTTGCTCTTTGATCCCAAACGTTGGGATTGGATTATCCTTGGCATCAAGAAAATATAAGCACACCATTCCCAAGGAGCAACTAAACATGGGTATGGGACCAAATACCCATAACAACAGAACTTAACTCCTGCTTTCATCAATAGCTCCTTCACTTTTTCTGCTAAAACATCACTTCTTTCATTTGTGGCTTTTACTTGCAACAAGAGAAATGTTATGTTGAAGGGTAGATATCTCCAAATACTGATAAATATGTAAACAAAGTACTAGTTAAGTGATGATGCTTTGCTCATCCTCCAAACATTACATTACAAACATTGCATTATATACTGAAATGGTCAATTTTTTTGGGTAAAGATCTTACAATTGCCTAAAATTATTGTTTCTAGTAAAATAAATCAATCCTTCTCTTTCCACAATTATCAGAAAACAAAACAAGGCCTCTTAGTAACCATTTTAGGATTTCCCTAGAACTTTTACTGCAATTGAATAGGGTATACCTATTTACTAACATGCTCTGGAGAACCAATAAGGTACATTGGACCTATGGGATGAGTAAGGTACAAAGAGATTAATTTACCAAGAAATTTTCTGACCTAATGCCATCAGCTGAGCATTGGTGAAGCAGCCTAGGAGCCCTTAAAATCTATCTATATGTGACATGCATAAACTATCAATTTAATCATTCATATAAGCAGCTGTAGTGCCATTAATGTCTTCCTATATTGACATATAACACATGATCTATCAGTGCTTATTGGTACTAGATAATATACCCACTTGATGCTTTAAATCATTTAGTTTCATATACCCAGATGATGAGCTCTAAACCATATGGTTTCATATACCCAATCATGCTCTAAGTCATATGGTTTCATATACACCATAACATGTTTGGTGGACTAGCTGAGTAGACTAGGAAAGCTATTCACATAATCGAACTTTTTTGTCAATTCAACGAACATAATCAGGATAGATAAGTATCTTTTTTTTCTGATCATTTCTAGCTTCAAATTTTTTTCAATCATACTAAGATTTTTATATCACAATTAAATATTGAACCACTATGAAGACAACTTTTATAAAGCGGTTCATAGATCAAGAATTTTAACTCATACCAAATTAGCAAAACAGATTTAGGCCTAACATCTAAAAAACATAGGTTTAAAAAAAAATTAGATTGCATAAATATCAGACAACTTATTTCATTGTGAAGTTGTGAAATAAGGCCTGGAAGATCCCAGTTACTTGTCTGAGCTTTTGAAGCCTGGCGAGTGGTTACTATAAGAAAATCAGCCCTGGTCTAGACATTTTGGGAAAATTTTGAATCAAATCCTTGTGCCTAACACTACAAAAGCATCAATAAGTTTTTGTGCTTATACCATCCAAATTTGTGTCCTTAATCCTAGCTAGTTGCGGTCCTGGTACCACTGTGGGCTGTCCATTCACCCAACCATCCACCACATACATCCGTCCATCTACCAGCTCATCAACCATACCGTCTGCCACATCAATCCATCCATATTTGACCTCATAGTTTGGACTGCTATTATCATTAGCCATTGTAAAAAAAAATCTTCTAAAAATTTCTGGAGATCTGAAAGATGTAAACATGGGCAATAATAATCAGACACAACAGTGTGGAGGGGTCAATGTGGATACGTAAAGAGCCCAATTTGATGTAGACACAAATCAAATATTTGATATACATGGGATAACTCTTTCCTGGATGAAAAAACACCTATTCTGTTGTCTTTAAAAAGCTACATGGGATAACTCTTTCCTTGCTGAAAAAACACGTATTCTTGAAGGGGACAGTTGTCTTTAAAAAGTTACATGGGATAAATCTTTCCTTGCTGAAAAACACGTATTCTTGAAGGGGACAGTTGTCTTTAAAAAGTTGCATTCCACATGTCATGGCTATTACTGTGGCCTCACAAATTTCTCCCATTGCAATTACCAATAGATTTTAATTACTATGGCCTAATAATTAGAAGTTGTCAAATGAAAAAATAGGCTACGATAGGTAAGGCTTTGGTCCAAATGGTGGGAACTGATTCATACTATCTGTGGCAACATTTTTGGTACGAATGTAGAGAGAAAAAGTCATTTTT
>VDFB02230271.1:0-13553 GCA_007258455.2 Sequoia sempervirens
GTAGGGTTTTTAGTTCAAACAAGAATTACCCCATTTTATTGTATGGTTCTATATACTAAAACCCTATCTCCAATAACACACATAAAGTAAAAAAATATCTACTATGTTTGGCTTCATGAATGCAACACAAGCTTCTAAATGTCCTAGGTAGAGCAATAGATTTCCATTCACATAGTAGAAATTACAAGCTAATGCTTTTTAACATGATTTCTAGAATTTCATACAACAATAGCTTTTTCTCTTACATTACATATAAAAATACTAAAAAGAACCTTCATAAAAAATCATACCTCATTACCACCAAGTAAAAACTATTAGGTTTACATACTCGAATTTCACAAGCTTCAAAAATGTATACTTTGCACTACCTTCTTCCTCCTTTTGCCTCTATCCTCCCCTTTTCCCTCTTTCTTTTCCTTTTAATCCTTCCTTGATTTCCACCATTTTTGCTATATTCTCTACATGTTTCCCATTTCCACTTCCTTTGCTTTTATTTCTTCCCACTTTGTGAACAATAAAGTCCCACTCTCTCTTCACTTACTCATCATTCAAGTTTCCTCGAATAGCGTACCTCAACATTAATGCTTGATACTTAATATGATGGGGCCAAAAGGTGGGGTGGCCACTTTTTGGCCCCACATCTTTTTGCACTAGCTCTAATAAGGTTTGTCCTTTTGATAATAGTAATGTCCAAAGGTGGCTCTTGTTTGCATGTGGATACATTTATACCAAACATCAACTTTTAGTGATATGTGTGAAGATTTTGTAGTGGTTCTATATATTGTTCTTATTCTCTAAATATAAAGGAGGATGAATAATCAAGTCATGATGGACTAATGAAAGAAGATGAATTGAATAGTGATAGAAACTAGTCTACTATACTTAGTGATGATGAAAATACATTATATAAAATTATGCAGGGATTCTCATATTACTTAGAATCTCTAGTGTTACAATATGAATAGTATTTTAACCACATGATAGATCTTTTTCTAGAGTGTCTCTACAAACTTGTGACCATTGAATTTGCTTGGTAGTATATAAAATTGCATTATAATACATCAAATAATAGGGTAGAGAATGTAATTGTTAATTTTATGGTTTCCAAGACCAAACTTTGTAAATGATATTAATTGAGTGCATGAAGACACAATCAAGTCTTTGTTCTTGATGGTTTGATTTATATTTTCAATCAATGGTTCCATTTATACACACTACATGAGGAAATTGTTCAATAAGAGTAACTTATAGTTTTAGTCAATTATATTTCAATTTGTACACACTACATGAAGACAATGTTATCAATGATATGATTCTTGATTTTTTATAAGATTTAATATTATAATACCTTAACAAATCAAGCTACGACTTTCACTGTTCACTCCTACATGTATGAAATTTGCATTTTCATCTACAAGTTTGACCCTAAATTTGTAGTTTTAAAATTATTTTGTGAGCTTAACCCTACATTTCTAGTCTTTAGGAATGTATTTATCTTCATTTTTTAGACTATGTTGAGAGCTATTATAATGTTTTTTTGCACTAATTTTCGGAGGAAACTCGTTTTTCCTTACTCAAACCTTTGGATTATGCAAAACAGGGAAGCAAAATACTATTAAAAATGCTTTAAAATTTTCAAACAAGTGCAATTTGAATTCAACAAATTTAAAAATTTTTGCATATATAGGGTTTCAAAATTAAACAAATACATGCATTTTGAACTTAAAAAAAAAGGAATTTTAAATACCTCGTGCTCAATAGTGGTCGATATGCGAATTGGAATGATGAAGTTTGAAGAAAACGACCTGAACTTTGCTTTCGTTGGTGAGAAATTTTGTTGGGTCACCGTTCGGTTTATGTTCGCCGCGCAGGGACAGTGACTGGTAATTCACAGTGAAAGTGTGAAAGTGAAAGCACTTTCACACTTTTTTTGGTTTTGTCATATTAAGGGGGTTCGGCTGAACCAAGGTTCGGCCGAACCCCCTTAATATGTATTTTTTATTTGGCTCGGTTTAGGGTTCAGCCGAACCACTTTTCTATGAAGAGTGTGGAAATTTTGAAATTTCCTTCCTCCACAAAAGTGTAAACCACTTATGTGGCTTCACCCAGGTGTGAATGGTAAAGTTGTGATGTTTGTTAGGTGAGGGTATTGACTTGTAAATAGAGAATTAAAATGAAGAAGGTGGATTAAAGATGATTTGTGGAGAATGAATGGTGGGTTCAAAAGGGTTAACAAAGATTTGGAATGACAGAATGAAGGTTTAAATGGATCAAAATGGAGGCTTCGGGAGGCTTAGAGTGATAAAGATGAAGGCTTAGTTTGATGGGATAATGGTTGGGAACGATTAAGTGGTGATTTAGAGGCTAAATGGATCCAAATGGGGTAATTTCGGGTGTCCAGGAGGGGAAATCCGCCCCTCTACAGCAAAAATCAGGGCGTTGACAGCAAAATCAGGGACGTAGACAGCTTTCTGTAGTAAATCAGGGGCGCTACCGCCTTTCTACAATAAATCAGGGGCGCTACTGCCTTTCTGTGTAGGGCGCTGCCGCGTTTCTGCGTAGGGCGCTACCGCGTTTCTGCGGGGGCGCTACCGCCTTTCTGTGGGGACAAAGCTTAGTTTTTGATGACAAAGGCTATGGCAAGGACACAAAATGATAAAACAAGTCCAAAGTATCAAAATTATATTTTAATGACCTCAACATCCTATTATTTGTGGCGGACCGATGCATTGCCTCGAGTACTTTGATGAGGATAATCCGCTAACACTACAATTCAAGGAGTTTGAACCCTACTGACATCAGCGCTGAACTAACTTAATGCTCTATTTAGACACCTTGATTGCCCACATGACCATGTGATGGACTGGATTGGGGTACAACTTTCATTCTCCCCCCTTTATATACCCCGCCGGTACACGTGGTTGGAATCGTCCCTTGGGGTGATGAAATCCCCAAGCAGGTCCCACTAAAAGGAAGACACTAACTATTTCCAACTACTCCCCAGGCTCACACGAAGTGCAAGGGGAAAGTGAAAACAAATCAATGCCCCCTTAGGTAAAACAAAAGTAAACAACCACAGCAAACAATAAGGTTTAATCCCCCTAATTAGACTGTGTTTGAAAATAGCAAAGATAATTTTTGAAAATCTAATTATGTAGATGACCCTGCAAACAAATGTTAGTTGTCCTCTTTTCGTCTTTGGTCAAATTTTGCCACAATATGCTGCAAAACGTTAGCGAAAAACAGCAATATTCTTGCCAGAACAACGTTAGAGAGTTATCACGTGAAAATAGCAAAAAAAACTAGAGCAAAAACGAAGCCAAAACGCCTATTTTACCTTCCAAACTGTGCTATTTTGGGGCGCTACCATGTTTCTGCATGGGGCGCTGCCGCATTTCTGTGTAGGGCACTACCGCGTTTCTGCAGGGGGCGTTACCGCCTTTCTGCGTGGGGCGCTACCGCGTTTCTGCGGGGGCGCTACCACCTTTCTGCGTAGGGCGCTACCGCGTTTCTGCGGAGGGCGCTACCGCCTTTATGCGTGGGGCGCTACCGCATTTCTTTGGGGGTGCTACCACCTTTCTGCATAGGGCGCTACCGCGTTTCTGCGAGGGCGCTACCCCCTTTCTACGTGGGGCACTACCGCATTTTTGCGGGGGCGTTACCGCCTTTCTACGAGCTTTTCCTGCAAAATTCTTAACTCGAAGAGACGTTAAATGCAAGACCCGTGTGTGGGTCCCACCGGGCGTGCCAGAAATGTATACCTTGGAATTTCTACTGCTCTAAATGTGCAAACTAACTAAGAAATGTGAATGACAAAATACCAAGGACACCTCAAGATTAGCCAAAAGAGTGATACAACGAAAATGAATATAAACAAAATGAAACACAAACAATTTTTACCTCCCTTGTTGTTGATACCTCTTTGATTGGCCCTTGCTTGGGTTGGTTGTGTGCTCCTTAGATGATTGCTTGAATGTCTAAATGCAAGATTGGAGGTGCAAATGATTAAAAAGATAGCTAGATGATGGTAAATGATTGAGGATTCAAATTGACAGCATGTAGTTATGAGAATGCAAAGTGTTTGGGAAGGAAAATGGGCAGCATGTAGTTGCTCAAATCAAAAGTGTTCTAAAAATGCCCTTGAGGAGGGGGTATTTATAGAGGATCTTGAATTCTCTAGATAATTCAATGGTCAAGATTGATCCAACAAGGTCAAGATAAAGGGATATGGTGGGTTGAGAACCCACAAGCCCTCACATCTTGACATGTGGAGGGTAAAGTGGCCAAGGGGATATGAGATGGAGATGAGGTGTCAAGAAGGTACATGAGGTGGAAAAAGGACATGCACCTTGGGGAGTGAGAAGATTTCCACAAAAAAAGATTTCTTGTCCCCAAGTGGGAGTGAAAGAGACATTTGAAGAATTTTGGAATTCCTCAAAAATCTACATGGGAAAGTGAAAGGTGGTTGGGGATATAAATGTGAATTAAAAATTCACATTCCTAGAAAAGTCTAAAAGATAAAAGATGGGCTCCAAAAGGTTGGGACTTGGTCACATGTGGAGATTGTGATAAGTCCAAGGTTCTAGAAGCCTTGGAAGAATAGAATGTGAATTAAAAATTCACATATAAAGGAGAGGAATCTAGGGCAAATAAATGTGAATTAAAAATTCACATGGGAAAGGGGGGTCAATGTCCAAAAAGGAAAAATGGAAGAATTGACCAAAAAGTGGTGTTAAATTTAGCTAATGACCTTGGTTAAGGTTGTGCAAGCATTGGATTAGGCTAATTAATGGAAGATTAGAGGCAAGTGGCAAATGTAGGAGGATGTGACATTAATCTCTGATTAAGAGGATGCACATCATAATCATGAATTAATTAAATTAATTCAGATTAGAGCAAAGTTATGGAGGATGTGACAAGGAGAGAGAAAGTGAGGAATTTTAAATTGATTTTAAATCAAAAAGGGGAAAAATGACTAAATTAAATAAATTAGCGTATTTATTTAATTTAGAGAGGAATAAGGTGAAAGATAGAGTATTAATTATTAAATTAAATACTCTACCGTTATGAGACCAAAGGTATAATATTAATTTAATAAATTAATATTAATATGATAGACGGAAAGGCAACAAATTTAATCATATGGAAGTGATTAAATTTAGATGTCTACAATAACAATTTTTTTTTCTAGTCTAAGGATGCATCCTAGGGTGTGTGAAAATGGATTTAAACCTTCAATTTCCAAAAAATATTAAACTTATTGGGCCTCGCTTTAAATTTTACCAACCAATTGTTTATTTGAACAATTCTAATGCTTGTTTTTACTATCGACAAGAAGGCCATTTGATTAGAGATTGTCTTATCAAAAGGAATAGATTAATATAGTCTCATGTTGTAACTTCATCTAGACAACAAAAAAACTAATAGAAAATTTCCTTCTTTTGCATTGCCTAAGGTTTCAACTCATTCAAAAAAATTAGAACCACCTTTGGTAGACTTTGATTTGATAATTGATGGAAGATACGATAATATTTTAAAATTATTGGTATTTTATAGTTTATCTTTACAAAAAATATTTGGGTACCTTTGATCCATCTATCACATTGGTTAACCAATTTGAAGATTTTCCATGAGAGGAAGATCTTTCTATCTCTTTTTTAAACCATGAATTACAAAATTATGTCATGGAATGCAAGAGGGATGTCTCTCCCTCGCCGTAAATATAGTATGAAGGATGTTATTGTTAAGTGGAAACTAGATATTATCTTTTTCCAAGAGGTTAAAATTAATGGTATCTATCTTGATTCTTCTCTATTTGATGTATGGAGAGATGATTCTTTTCTTTATATGCCCCATAGAGAAGGCAGGGGGGGATAGTCATTGGTTTTGTTTCTTAGGTCTATAGGTTTGTCATTGATAAAGGCGAGGACCCTTCACATAGTTGTGTATGGGACCTAGTATTTATCAATGGCTGACCTATAGATTTTTTTCTTAGTTTATGTTGCAAACTTTTTCAAAGACATATGTGTTTCTGGGATTGGATGGTCAAAAACCTCCCTAATGTAGATTGAATTATATGAGGTGCTTTTAATATGGTGGAACACCATAATGATCATAGTTGGCTCATCCATATCAAACTTAATAATGAAAAATTTGATAAGTGTTTATATTGTAATATAGTAGGTGTTGTTGATCCAATTTATAACAAAAGGGTTATCATGTTAGTAATTGGTTCACCTGGTCTAACTGCAGATTTGGGGATGAAAGGAAGCTTAATAAACTTGACCAATTTTACATATCCTCAAATCTCTTTTTTTTTCAAGATTCCTTAGGCCTTTTGGTCATAGTTGATTACTCCTTAACTCTTTCAAATCATTTTCCTATCATTTGCACTATTTTAGGAGTTGAAAATACCAAAGAGGACTCTAAGTCACCTTACAAATTGAATGTTTCTCATTTAGAAAATCCTTCTTGTTTGGGAGCATTGGTTGGCCTTTGGAATTCTTTCCCAAAGCCAAATGAAGGGGATTCCTATAGGCAATGGTGGCATAATTTTATTTCTAAATGTGATGATTTCCTATGTGCCTTGGGTAAAGATTGGCATGGGAATGTAAAAGAAAACAAAACTCCCTTCAAGGGAAGTTAGAACACACCAAGAAACCACTTAATGCTAATCCTCTTAATTTTAATTTACAAACTCTGGTGGCTATCTTAGAAGCTCAAATTTGCAAAATGGGTATTTATAAGGGGTATGGAGCTAAAATCAAAGTCAAATTACACCAGGTCAAGAAGGGAAATAGAGGCTCCAAATATTTATTTAAGTATCTTAACAATAAGCACAAGAAATAATTTATTGGAGCTATTCAAGATGATGCTAGACTAGTTCATACCAATCAAGAAGAGATTAAAGGTTTGTTTCATAAATACTATGAGGAGGTGCTTAGAGAAGATCCTCATTGGCAAGATGCTCAATCAACTTTGGAAGATATGATTAAAGATATTATCCCTAGAAGAAGGTTGATTTAGAGTATATCCAATTCATAGACCGTAATCTCCCCATAGGAGACTTAGAACATGTGTTTTCTATGCCTTCTACTAAAATCTTGGAGTTGGGCCAATTCAAGATATTTGCGTAGTCACCAATTTGTATCATTGGATTTGTGCAGCCCTACGACTAGTTATTTTCCTTATTGTCGATTTAACTACTACTAGTTTGACTTCAAGGAGTGATGGATGGGCTATCAACTCACCAAATGAGGCATGAAAGGATGAACAAAAAGGAGATTCAATTAAATCTTCACTTGAAAGAAGAGTGGGTGAAATATCATCTCATGGGTAATCAATCCATGTGTTGGTCAGCTCCTTATGGATATCGACACAAAGAGAAGGTTCGAGTAGTGGCTATTCCTTCCCAACTAGCAAATATGAAGGATTTGAGTGGATTACCTAGGGGCTTCAAGGAGCATGCTCTTTAGGGCCTACTGTAAATAAAATTTCTAATTAAACTCCTTCCAAAAGGGAAAAATAAGGATGCTATTTTGGGTTGGCATCTCATCACCTTACTTAATATCTCTTACAAAATCATTGATAAAGCAATAATTGCAAGAATTAAACCAATTGTGAAAGGGATTGCTAGGCTAGAACAAATTGTTTCTTGGTAGAAGGTTCATCTTGTATAACCTTATCCTTTCTTGGGAAACATTGGAATGGGCCCAACAATTGGGCCAAAAGGCCCTATTGGTCAAGCTTGATCTTGATAAAGCATATGATAGAATGTGTTGGAGCTTTATACTCAAGATGTTGCAATGGTTGGGTTTTGGTCCTAAACTATGCAAACAATTTCTAATGTTGTTTAAAGATGCCAATGCTTAGTTGGTGATTAATAAAGAGCTACCTAATATCTTTACCTTACAACATTCAATAGACAAGGGTGCCCCTTGTCCCCTTTCCTATATGTTCTTGCTAATAATTTGATCTTAGATATTTGCTATAAAAATAAAATCAAATGAACTTGATTAAGGGTATTTCTATTCCTCATAATGTTGTGGTGCTTAACTCTCATTTCGTTGATGACAAAAAAAATATTCTCCAATATTCTAAGTTGGAGATTAACAATGTTATGGGAGTCCTTAATTTTTATTGTGAAGTGTCAAGCTCAAAGTTAGCTCACCATAAAATTGAATTTTTGATGGTGCAATCAGATACACTTCCTGGCGGATTCCTAAATATTGGAAACAAATCAAACATGGACATATTACTCAATATATTGGCATTCCCTTTGGCTAGGTGTTTCCCTTTTTGAGATGCGAAACTGGTATTTAAATAAATTAAAAATTAAATTGTGTACTTGGGGAAATAAATTTTTGTCTATAACCGACAAAATTCAAGTTGTGAACCAATTTTTTTTGGCATCTCATGTGTATTATTCCTCTTATTGGATGTCGTCAAAAAAAGATATGAAGACCTTAACAAAATTGTTTGTAACTTCTTATGGGCTAATTGGAGTGGTAAGGTAGGTTTTAAATCCACTGCTTGGTTGCATTTCATCCAACCCAAAGCCAAAGGTGGGTTGGTTATATTGGACCTTAAAATGCAAGGGGCTTGCTTGGTGATGAAATGGATTGTTAGAACAGTTAATGGAGATGAACCACCAAAAAATCTGGTTTGTTTTCGGATTTTCTAAGCTATTGTTAAGGGAAATGATAACTGTTCAACTAGGAAGATAAAATTCTATTGGTTCCTTTCTTCCATCTTAAAGCTTCCTTTCCTTTACTTTCACTTTGGAAGGCATGGCAACAAGTTCGTAAATTCTTAGATTGGAAAAGTTCTCTACAACATGAGGTCAACTTTGGATCCTCATCAATATGGTGGACTAAAATGGTACAATATCATGGTCAACCCCTTGTTTTTGCTTTTCCAAGGCAAGCATACTATTTATTTAGAAAAAGAGTTCAACAATCTGAGGACTTGTAGGATTTTAACTCTCAAGACTAAGTTAATTGGCAAAATCTTAAGAATAACATTGGTCTAAGTTACATATATAAAGGGTTTATTATTTTGTTAAGTCATTGGTTCCCTTGATCTAGGTATGAAAATTTGTACTCTCTTACAATGTAATTTTTTTAAGGATTGGCGGTGGTTGTCCAAGTGTCAGTTTGCATTTTTTCCTATTAAAAGGGTCTACTTGTATCTACTTTCACACTTGCCCTTAAATCCTAGATTGAATAAAAAATCGAATTGTCAATTTCAGGAAAAAAACGTGGAACAAATTGAGTGTTCAAGTCTAACATTTTAAAATTGAAGCTAACGTTCAAATTTTAGCTTGGAAAATCTTACATTGCAAATTGTCCATTGGTGATAGATTGGGATATATGCGGATCCAATAGTTAAATGTCCATTTTGTAAGCACATTGAAAGTTTGAAATATATCTTTTGGAACATCTCTATGACAAAAATAAAATGGAAGGTAGTTTTTGCTATCTTTCAACTAATTCGAAGCATGTTTTAGGTTGAAAATAAGTCATTTTTGGGCTTGGGCCTACAAAATAATATTGTTGTTGATTCTATGAGACAGATTGTTTTGTTTAATATGTAGAAAAGTAGATGTATGGCTGTTTTTTCAAACCATAATGTTCATCTGGAAACAAAAATGCTAAAATTTTACTCATCATTTTTCAAACTATTTTTCTATGTTCACAATTACAGGAAGTTTCCAAAGAAAACACGAAAATCAGCAAACATTCAGACAAGATTAAATGGTAAATACTATAATTACACAGAGATGATGTAATGTGTTCATAATATGTTTCAAACAGTTACAACATATGTTAAAATTTAAAGTCAGCTGCTCATTGTTAATGTAATATGTTCTAAACTGTCATAGCTTATGTTAAATTTTAGATTCCGATTTTGTTATGTACTCTCATAATAGTTAGTTCAGTTTATTTTGGTTTGCTGGATTGTTTTTATGTAATCTCTCCCTCTTGACAGCTTTTTGATTAGTGGGAGGAATTGTTTTTCCACAGCATGTGAAATTATGATATTGCTATCCAGGATTCAGCCTACACGGTTTGAATCACAGTATAATATCTAACAATTGTTTTTTATTATATTTAGCTTATAAGCTATTATATGTAGAGGGAACCCACCGGACTCCTTCAAGTTGGACACCAAGAAAAAGGTGGGGTTCCCCTCCCGGCTTACCAAAACTGATACTTCAGCTGGGAACCTGAACTGTTCATATTTTTCGATAGCTCTAAAAGCTATCTTATACTAGACGCAAGTTTGATTTGAATGCGGTCTTTCAATGCAGCCGCCTGGCCAAAGAAAATGGTGCTGGATTTGGAAGAGGAATCGGTGAGACAGTAGGAGAATTTGTAGTCGTGGGATGGGCCAAGCTGGGTGATTAAGGACAGAGGCCCTCGTCCCAAACCCACAATTTTGCCCAGCGAGGTCGAATCTGCCTCCTTCGTTGTCATGGCCACATCCAAAAAAGAACGCGCGCTTGTGAAGGCTCAACTTCTGATTTGGGCAAAGAAAAAGTGAAGGTTTCAGAGGAGAGGATTCCCACGGTGATGGAGAAATTGCCGTATGTGTAGGTGTACTCACAGTCGAGAGACTTGCAGGAGAATTCAGGAAGAGCTTGGGCGGAACAGAGGGCGTGAGAACAGGGGAGATTTTTGTAAGAGGAGGACAGAGAAGAGTCGAAAATGGGGGTGGATTGCGCAAAGCAGTCGGAGCAGGGCTTGCACTATGTCCATGTCAAGTCACTTCCAATGTCCACAATCCCCGCCATGGCTACGCCTGGTGTGCCGATTTCTAGCTTCATCACAAATTCCCCTTGGCCTTTGTTCACAACTGCTTCCAAATCTGTTGTCCTGGTCTTTGCAGTGCGTGCTGCATTGAAGCTCTGCAGCCTCTGTTTGCTTCGTTCGACTGCTCGTTGCAGCTGTTGGGTGCAAGTGATGTTATGCGTAGAGATGAGTGGAGAATCAATATGCACCAGTTCTGCTCTGAATCCATTTATACCCACACCATTATACTTCGATTCAGAAGTTGTGCAGGATACAGAACAAACAATGACTATGCACACAGTGCAGAAAACCTTCAATCCAATTCCACTCGCCATAATCTTCTAGGCTTCAAACACCACTGCTTTATTCCTTTCAACGTTGTTCTTTCAAAGAAAGGAAATCAGAAGAATGTTTCCTTGCTGTGTAAGAAACCCCAGCTTTGTGTGTGCTTATATACGAAATTCCAGTACCTCATTGAAAGTAAACTCATGGGAAATTGTTATTAACTTCTTACATGAGAAACCTACTGACTGATTATGTAATGTCCACCATAACAAGTCAAATAATGGGTGGAAACTTGAATTTGAATACAGAGAAATTGTGGGGCTCATCTGGGCCAAAATTTTCTTTACAGCCCACCTTATCACTGCAATATTCGATGAAAGGATGGACTCTGTAAATCTATTCAATAAGATCACTCATTCCAATAATTGAAACTTTCTTTCTCATATTGAAAATTTTAAAATTTGGAGGTGGAGGGAAAAGAGATTCCACTAATCCTCTTAACAAATGTAACACGTTTCCATTGCCTGTAAAAAATTTCAGAAAAGGATCCACCCGAGCCAATTTATAGCTTTCATGGGGAGGAATAGTAGGTGGAAATTGAATCGTTGGGACACCGGCTGAGTTGAATAACATAAAATAAATAAATAAAATAAAATAAATAATTTATATAATAAATAAAATAAAAATGATTCTTTAAATAAAATAAATAAAATAGGGGAGAGGACTTGGGCATGTTTCAATAGTTGTGATAGTATTTGTTTATATAATGCCCAATATTTTTATCAATATTGGAACAATATTTGTGACTTTAAAGTTGTTAGTGATGACTACCCATAATTAAACAAAATGTATTCCTTTGATTAAAAAGCAACCAATCATGTGATTCCACATCAACACTCAATAAAACATGCTATGAATGCACAAGTATTGGTCTCACTTTTTTTTGGGCCTTTTTGGACACCTTGACAAAAAGCATGCTAATGTGGCATCATATTTGATGATGTGACCCTGAAACCTTAGTTATAAGCAAGGGACTTGCCAAGTAAGCTGCTGTAAAAAATTGGGAGTAATTTGGAATTTCCATGTAGGATAATTAGAAGAGCAAAATTAGGGTGCACAACTACTAGGTCCTCTCCCCTAATATAATAACTTTTAATAAAAATAAAGGGCCATATAGTCAGAAAACCATCAATCGACATCGGATCGGAGATTCAGATCGATCGTCGAGGATCGAGGATCGAAAATCGAGATCGAGATCAAGAATAAAGGATCCGTCAGATCCGGTCGGGGAAAGTCAGGATCTAAGAATCAGGGCAGTGGACGATCGGATCACGTTATCAGAATCAAAATCAGACGGATCTTAAGACGGATCTTTTTATCAGGATCAATCGGATCGGTGAATCGATCAGGATCTGAGAAGTAGAGACAGAACGAGAGAGTAAGAGAGAAATAGGTAGGATGGAGGTAGGGATAGGTAGAGAGGGATATGTAATATATAGAGAAATAGAGAGGGAAGGATATAGCAAGAGGGAAAGAGAATGGGGGGGTGAGGGAGAGAGAGGTAGAGAGGACTAGGTGAGATAGATCACTGCTTTCTTCACGCCGTCCACTTTTTTTCACAGCCGTAAATAATGTGGGCTCAGCCTATCGGCATAAGTATTGCACCTTATTAAGGTGCAAGTGCTAGTTATTATTTGCTTTCTTTCAATTAAAAGAAGAGGGCAACCACAACAGAGACTGAATGAAAAGATAGCATTTGCTGGTGTCGACTAATTTAGTTTAATTGGGAAGGACCATTGCAAAAGACTTTCCCTTGAGCAAATTTGTTCTCATTACTGAAGTTTGTTCTGTTAAGCAACACAATGACACACATATTCCATGATTTACAGCATTTATGAAGCGGTATAAGAGAAACGAACCACAACATAATTATTTAGAGTTCAATGGATGTTCGAATTCATGGACATTACATCGAAACTGGCAGCATTTATATAACTCTGCTGCTGCTTTTCTTGTTCAGTGGTATTCATCCCGTGGCTGCTGCCAAGTGCTTCGTTGGTTTCTCTCTTATAAACATACAGCCATGAAACTACCAGAAAGAATATTATATTCAAGAAACTGAGAACAGCCAACAGTGCATAATAATAGTAAAGGCGAGATGCATTCAGATTGTCTAAAACCCAGCTTGTGTGGCCCTTTTTGCCAGTGATATCAGTCACTGTACCCAGCAGAGAACTGTTGATAAAATTCCCAATGCCGATTGTGGTGGCAAAGAGTGAAGTTCCTATGCTCTGCATGCTCTCAGGTGACTGATCATAGAAAAATTCTAACTTACCCACTTCAATGAAGGCATCTCTTAATCCCATAAGTAAAAATTGAGGAAGCAAAATGAAGACTGTGAGGGGTGCTACTTCTTTTGGCTTGCCTTCAAGCCCATGTGCTTTCACAACCCTAATCCTTTGATGCTCTGTTATT
>VDFB02230272.1:0-23667 GCA_007258455.2 Sequoia sempervirens
GGAAAACATGTTAAAAAACCATCATCAATAAGTTCTCAAAATTTTCTTAAGGGGATCAAAGAATTGTTCTAAAAATTGCTTAAGGGGATCTAAAACTTGTTATCATTTGAAATTTGCTTAAGGAGGTGTCTTAAGGGGATCACCGTACCCATTGGATAATGAAAGCCATCATCATCTTCTCGAGGTGTTATCAACTTATGTTTACTTTCCACACAATGAGCCAACCAATATTTTGTTTGCTCTTCATTCCCCTCAGGTGCAATAACAGCATAGACATGTCCTGCCAACAAAATTCGATTTAATAACTTGTGCATATCCATATAAATAATTTAGTATTACAAAATAGCTTAATCAAGTGAAATAAAATAAAATAAATTGAATTAAAATTACCTTCTAGTACAAGGTCTAAAACACAGTCATAATCTTCAGATGCAAACAATTGATCATTTTCTTCAATAGTTCTTTCATATTGATTATGTGCTTCTGTAGGTGTCAACGATCTTTTCTCTCATTGTTCAACCCATTCTATATTTTCACAAGCTTCCCAATCTCCTGAGATACAAAACTGGAAAAAACATGCAATCTCCCTTGTCCAAATAGTCCATGTGCTTACTGTCACACTCCTAAATGAATGCCATTTAGTAGATCCACTAATTGTCTCACAATCAGCTCTAGATACTAACAAGTCTCTTTCTTCCACCAACCAAAAGAATCATGAATCAGAGTAATCACTCAACCAAGTACAGATAATCTTCTATTACACCAATCCACAATCTCATGTGCATTTTAAATTTTAATGTCAATCCCTCAAATTTTAATTGTTCTCTAGCAAGAATTCTTTTGACACACGCACCAGCTCCATCATGTTCTCCTTTACCATGCCCAGCTTCAAAAAAACTCCATATATGTTGGAAATTAAGTTCCTTGTGAACCCTACTTAACCAATAGAACATTCTAGCATTTTTGAACTACCTCGTACAATTATCTGACCATATGAGGTGTTCTTTCATATGGATTCCTCTTTCTCTTAAATTTCTATAAAATATACTAAAACAATATTGAATAAACTCTGATGAGTGTAACCGGTTGTCAATCAAATAAAAATGATACTCCCTCAAAAATTTTCTTGATTCCTCAGTGCTATCATCTGCATGTCTATAAACAATATGGACAAACATAGCTACTTGCACTGAATTATAATATTGAGATTGAATTTCCTCTTATGGAGTGAGAGTATAATTCTCCACAAAATCAACCAGTGAAAGTATAGTACCAATTGGAAATGTGTTTCTACATGTGCAAAATTGGCCATCAAGCCATTGACCATGTTTAGAGTGCATGACATATTTTGGTACAATTTTATTCTTAAATTCACTCATGAATGCATTCACACTAACTTTTTCTGTAACTAAATCACAACGCTTTCCTATTTTTCCATCTTTTAAAGAATACTAAACATTCCTAAATCTTTTGACATCTACTAATTGTTGTCCAAAATCATGATCAACACTTTCATGCAAACAAATTCTTAAAAGTGAAAGATTTCCACAGTTAATGCATTGTCCAGAAATACAAGAACTTAAATAAAATAATTTATCATTAGATTTTTCACAAAACAAACCTGAAATAAACTCTTATTGCTTCAGGTGGCATATCAATACCAATAACTCGCCTAATCATGTTAGTATGCAAGGTACAATGTATATATCGAAAAACATCATAAAAATAACGAAATTGAACATGTATTTTACAACAACAAGATATTCGTTGTTTATTAATTTTTACATACCAGGGTTTACATTTTTCAAAAGACCTTTGACTTATTTCAATATTACCAGGTAACACTGAATCGCTACAAAATTTTCTATAAAATTCAGTTTGTGTTGTATCTAATAGGTGTTTTGGGTGAGGATCACGAACTTTGGACCCCACCCTTAATTTTAAAACATCTCTAGCATTAGATGAAACCCTAGTATTATCATGCCAATATTTTTTGATCAAAGATTTAATTTCAACATTTAATTTTATATCAGACCTCGGTAGTCATCCACTGAAACTTCAACATTGATTGATAAGATCATTTTCTATACTTTCTCTTCTTTTTGCCGCTCTTAGTAATGTTTTAGGATGTATTTTTAAAACTTCACTAATATTGTTTACCATTCTTTTATTTAAAGTTGCTTTGTTAACTATAGCAGTAGTTATAGCTCTTCTTGCTGCGTTTTTATCTTTAGATCAACTATTTTTCCCAATAAATTGAATGGCACTAGCAATAGTAGACATAATATTTTAGATCTTTTTCTTTGGTTTTTGCTTAACTGACCTTTATTCCTTTATCAATTACACTGATTAAAATGTAATTTACGATAAATAATTTATATCTTTAGAAATTCTTATTTATTCTTAAGAATTTGATCTGACAAAATCACCACTCAATTTATTTACACTAACATCACATTCTGATTTTCATCTTCATTTAAATATCAACAAATGGTTTTCTATTTTCATTTCTATTTATTTTCATTTCATTATTCATCTTCATTTTTCTTTATTTTATCTTATTTTTTTATTCTTCTTTTATTTTATTTTCATTTTCATTTTATTTATCTTTATTTTATCATCTTCATTTTCTATTTTCATTTTTTATTTTATCTCTATTTTTATTTTTTATTTTTTATTTTTTCACCTTCATCTCTTATTTTGATCTTGACCTCATTTTCATCAAAAATACAAGAAAATGCTATCATTTTGATTTTCACTACAACAAAGATTTTTCTTTTTCAAGCTACAACAAATTCTATAAAGGTTCGCCCCTCTCTCTTAATATAGTCAATGTCAACATCATTAAGTCCAACATCTTGTAAAACTTCTACATAAAAATTTACCATTTCACTAACATGTGGATTTGAAGATGTACCTGGATTTGTGCATATTGAAACATTCTCCATAGCATTCAAAGAGGGATTTGAAGACATAGTAGGACTTGTTTGTATAATCATATTCTTCTCCAAATCGACTCCTTTCAAATTAACTTCATCTACAACCATGGTATCCTCAATGTTTTCATCTTCAATAGTTGTTGAATTGGTTGCTCCATCATCATTCATTGATTTCATTCTCATTCTTCTTTCTCTTTGTCTTTGTCTCTCTTTTTCCCTATTTGCTTCAACTTCTTGAGGAGTCAATGTCTTCCTTCTTTTATTACGAGCTTTATCTCCCATGATTATAAAATTCTCAATCACAAATGAATGTTAATAGTGAAATTCTTCAAAATATTCAATCCAAATTGGAAGTTGAATACCTATTAAGACAAAATTCTTCATCTTGTGTTCATCAAAACAAGTAGAAAACTACCACAATTCCACTTTAAAAATTAAGTTCTGACCTGAAAATACAATAGCTTATGAAAAATCATTCATTTTTAGTGCTCTCGGTCGTACATGCAAGTTGCAAACTTCAGAAAACCTGTGCACAATGAATTTAAATCATATAAACGGGATCCTATTAATAACACGGGATCCCGCTTCAAATGAATCGATCCCGGCCATAAACGGATCCTTGCTGGCGGATAAGCGGATCCCGTTTCTGCAATTGAGATCCGGTTCACCACTGAACGCCGACTGCTTAGTGAACGGATTCACATACCGACAATCCAAATGTGGTTTAAACATACGGGACTTTATTAAACTGACTGCTTATAGATCAAACGGATCCCATTTTATAATCGATTCCATTTTTTAAATTTTGAATTGCTCTTTGCATTGTGGTCGGTTTTTGTTAAGTTTTGGTTCTAGAAAAGTATTGAAGTCGGAATCCCTCAACCTTCAACCTGGTTTGACCTGCAAGTTGAAGGTTCTAATAATGTCAAAGAAAAATACTGACTTTGGACATATGGCTGATGACCTTTTTTAAAGAATTTTCTAAAAAAATTAAAACCCATTTTAGATGAAACAATGCAAATTCTAAATATGTAATTTTTTTTGCAATTGGATTATTTTTTCTATTTTTAAATTAATTTCTAATAAATTGGTCCATAAACTTTCAATATCAGATTTTTTACTATTTTAATAACTTTTGATCAACATAACATTTTGACAAACGGATTGCATGAGAACAAACTTCAGACAATTATTTTCAATTTAAAAAAAAAAAATTCAAAAAATGATAAGTTTAGGTCATCTTATGCATGTCGTACATGACGATTTTTCAAAACAACAAATCTGCCTAATAAAAATTTAACAAAAAAAAAATTCAATAAAAAAATACAAAAAAATATCAAGAACAAGCTTCAGTGAGTCATAAAACTTATCCCAAAAGGATTTAGAAAAATATGATTATTTAGGTCAAAATATGGATGTACACGTGCAATGTATGGTAAAACAAAATGACTTTTAAATAGTGGTTTTTACAAATGCCTATTGAAAACTCAATTTGTACAATCTAGGTATTGAAATAAATTACATATTTGGAAACTAGACTCCGAGCACTACATTTTATGATTAGTGACTTTTTTAAAGATTTCATCTCTAAGTGCTTCAAATTTTAAGGTCAAATGTGTCAAATGCTGAAAATTAGATAAAACACTTTGGCCAAAAAGTGGACTCAACTTCTTGCACACACCCTTTTATTTCACGCTTTCGGACCACACTAGCTTTCAATTGAGTTTTAAAATGAACGGTCAGAATTGGTTAACATTGAACCCTCACATCATTTTGCTTCTTGGATTAAAATTGAACAACTAAAACTCACAGTTAGTTTGGTGCTTAAAATGAACTTACCTTTGATTTGAGAATGAAAATTAACAAATGTTTTCCATGTCTTGTGGTTTGCATTTTTGTCATTGAATGTGTATTCTCCTCTCTCACACCATTTGATGATCTTGAGAATCAAAATAATTCCTTTAAAATTTTGTATAAGCACCCACATATTTCGATTTGGATTTAAAATGAACCCCATGCGAATGTGAAGAAAAGGCATAGCGTATGCTCTCTCCTTACATCATGGGACTTGGGAGATCAAACAAAAAACGTACTTCCCTTCTTTTTTATACCTTTAGAGGGACTTCCACCCTGCTTTGAAAGGTGGGAATGACCCAAGTGGTAATGGGATAAAGACAAGCTCTATTGAGCTACTATATAATTTTTTTTTTTTCAGAAAGTCCATAAGCAACAGGTGCAAATGTGTCATACCGACAAGTGCCACCCCTAGTATCTATGTGACACATCAAAATCCTTTCTTAGGAAGGGATTGGGAGGCCTCTTGATTGAAATAATATTGAGCTTATCTTGTTGTGTGTATGGCCACCTTGTACAAAAGTTCATACTAAGAAACAATTGTTTAGAAGCCAAAAATATTTGTGCTTGTTGGTGCAAGAATAGTTATTCCGAAGCCACCCCACATTTTACTGTTCATTGTTGAAATAGAAGAATCCTTCAAATCTATGAATTCTAAGGATTTGAGATTTGGTGTACCTGAGAAGTGTGTGCTATGTAAGGGGGAGCTAGTATTACCAAATCTCTAACTGTTTGATGCCTTATTGTTTGGAGAAATCCAAGTGGGGATTCAACAAATATTATCTTATGAAAATAAGATGGTAAAATGCTTGTGATTCAGTTTAATACTTTTCTTTTTTCCAAAACAATTGCAAACAAACATTCATAATCTTACTCAAAATTTCAAACCCTTTTGTCTAAGTATGGATACACTTTGAAATAGGCTTGATATTAATGCTTATCCAAATTATTTCTATCCTTAGAGATTTATAAATATCTTGACTTACATCTCAATCCATACCTCCCAAAGTTAACATAGGCAACTATGGCTTTAACCTCATGATCTTCACAAAATGGATTTTGTGAAATTTATGATGTTTTGGCATAGACATTTAGTTTGAACTTAATCAAGAATTTTTTTGGTAAAATAAAATAATTTAAGCAAGATAAATTAAAAAATTGAACCCCACATGACCATTTGGCATCTTATAGCTTGGATTTAACAACCCGAGCTTACACCCACTATGATTCAACCAAACTTTAAACTCATTGAAGGAGAAAAAATATATATAATTAGTAATTTAAGAATTTTCACTTTTGAAACAAAGGAACAACCAACCCAGTGGAGAAACACAATATAAATCATGGACGAAGCAAAGGAACAAGCTGTTATTGTGGCTATAAGGCCCTTATTACCACCACATGCATGGAAATAAATATCCTCTTTTCTTCCATAATCTTGAACTTTTCTAAATGATCTCACACAAAATCAAAATCCCTAAGAGAAGTTCTACATTCCATCACTTTAAAATTAGGCATCATGGAAAAAAAGCTATCAAAATAGCACTAGATTAACAAGGAACTTTTATATACACGATTCAAGGAATAATGCCAAATTGTATGCCTTTAAATTTGAAAGTCAAAACTTTGGTCATTTTCATGATCTTGAACTTCTCTAAATGATCTCATGAAAAACCAAAATTCCCAAGAGAAGGTCTACTTTCCATCATTTCAAACTTAGACATCATAGTTCAAAATACATTAGAAAACATATCCTAAAATAGTACCACAATAGAAAAAAATTGGCAACAAGATTTTATAGACTTATCCCATTGAATAATCTAGAAATGTATCCAAAATATGAACCTCTCCTTTAGGTCAAACATGGGTCATAGGAATTGGAAACTTTAGAGGTCTAGCATGTTTGTCACCACCTTCTTCTTTGAAAACAAAGGTTCACTCTAGGTCAATATTGGGTCAAAACTTTAATCCACCCATTCATCAAAAATCCAAATTTTAGTTAACCAAACTTTGAAAAAAATTCAAATATACCAACACTTTTGGACTTGGACATCTATCAAACCAATTCATAACTTAGTTACTTTGCATGTGAAATTAATAGTTTTCCATGCATTTGGTTAAGTTAGTTATAATATTTGAAATAGTTTATCTTTAATGTCACAAGTCTGCCCTAAAGGTTCACAAGTTCATAAACATCCTTTGTCTAAACATAAAAACATCAAACCTAAGTCAAAAGTGTTGTCCTAAAAGGTTTGCAAAGATCACTCTCCATATCACCAATCTTTTCATCTCCCACTACCTTCATTTTTCCAAAAGGACTTAAAGCATCTCTTTTACTTAGATTTGAGTCAACTAGAGAGTTCAAACATTACAAATCTCAACATAACTCTCTTAGAGGTGACCCAAAATTTATGGTGAAAACAAGATCACAACACAAGAATATTATGGAGAAAACCAAAGTCACATTTAGCTCAAGTGATCCTAATCCTCTGGAATTTGATCTGAGAAGTCACATTACCCCATCACAATAACTCTCATCACCATTAGTGCCATATGAGATAGAAGGCATCATGAACAATCCATTTGAACTTACTAGGGAAGAAATCATGGAGCACCAGGCCTTAGAAAACATAGTTCCCAATTCCCCATCTTTTGTTGCACAATCATTGACACAAGGATTGACTTCATCCACTATTCAAAAAAATCCATCACTAGGGCTCAATAAAATACCAACATAATCCATTAACACAACAAGGAACATCTTCATCCAATCCTTCTGTTGATACATCAAACCCAACAGTTTCCCAAAACACATCTATCCCATCCATCATCAACCCACATCAAAATAATACCTTGATCACAAACCCCATTAAGCAAGGTAATACCTTGACCACATCTCAAACACAAGGGAATCCTTTTAATTAGTGGACCCAACATCCTAATGTGCCCTTAACATCGCAATATTTAATGGTGCCATCATCAGCTTTACTGTTTTTCCCCCAAGTCATGCAAAATAAAATGTGACCTCAAACTTACATTCCTCCACCTCAATCCACTATCTTACAAGGAATGTTAAACCAAGGGAATCTAATGGAATCCTTAAAAAAAAATTGGTTCCATTCCTAAATTTGCAATTTTTCATGTCTCAAATCTCTAGACTTTAGGTTTTGCAATATTGTTATATCTTTCCTTGGAAACCCTTAATGCAAAGCCCTTGTTAAAGCTCTAATTTGTTGTTGACCTTCTACTGCTCATTTTTGGTCATTTTAAAACATCTTATGCCATTGGACCTCATGAAGTAACTAGCCCTTATGCCTAGGTATAATGTTCTTATATTTTGTAAGATCAAGAAATTGACTTTATTTGGCCTTTACATCCTTTGAAATAATATTGATTTAAAGTCCTTTGAGGTCTTTTATACATCTCCCTATATGGTTCCCTTTCCTAGAACAACTTGTGAGCATGTGCCAAATTTCTTCACTTAGGTCCGACTCACTATTTTCTCACATCACTCATCGTGGATGGCCTTATGAAAATAGACTTGCATCAACGATTGGCGATGAGCAACATTTTTTTTTTTCAAACATTGTAGATAGGTTGCAGGTTTTCAGTTTACATTAGCAATGCACGATATGTGTGTTGCTTTTGTTATTGCCGGGACATGTCTCATCACTAATTGCTTATTAATTTCATGATGAGAATTAGTGATGCATGATTTCCCTTGGTGCTTTTGTATCTTCTCCTATCACTCATCACAATTTTATTCCAAGTTTTGAGTTTCAAATGGGTAATGACCGATAACTTTGGGCTCTCTGAATTTCTTTCCATTGCTCATCATGGATGGCTGTGTGATTGTTTGGTTAAAATTGGTGATGAGCAATGCAATGTTTTTTTCAAGGTTTTCTTTCATTGTTTTGTATTATCCTTGTGAGCAATGTCTTTGGTGCCTTATATTTTCATGCAGGTGTACATGGCCTAACATGGTTTCATCGCTAGCTTCAATCTATCATTGATATGGTCTAGAAAATCAATCATGAATTAGTGACACACGATGTGAGGAGGAGATTTCTAAAAAGGGGACAATGATCCAATGGTTGGGATTTCATCATGTCTATGCTCGTGTCGCTGATTGAATTTTGGAAAGGTGGGGAAAATCTGCAATGAGTGAGAAAGTGTTTAAGGAAATATTCTCTTCAAATGTTGGCTAGTTGTGTACTTCAATAATATATATGAAAGAGTACAAATCGGGTTGGTGATGCATGTTAATTGTTAGATCACAAGTGACTAATGATGATTAAGGGTAGACATGGAAAATTTCTGAGGTGGTATAGTCATCTTTTAGGAACAAGTTGTTGTAGTGTAGAAAAATGGATCTTTGGACATTTTCATGCTCATTTGGATCCTTCTTGTGGATGTTGGCTTATTTTTTATTTGATTTAGTGTTGTAATGTGGTTAACACATTCACATTAGGTCTTGGGCCCTTGTGAACTAATAAGAATTTTATGATGCCTTGCAAAAGTGTTGTGAAGTGTTCTAACACAGTTTCACACTTTTCGCTTATCCACACCTAAAAATGGGAATGAACGAAGAGGAATCTAATTTCACAAAGTTCACACTCAAGAAAAAATACTTGAGATTCCAATCCAAAAGAGATCAAAATCTATTAAAGGAGATTATTTTGAAGGATGGAAAGTGATAAAGAAGATTAAATTATATTGCAAAACTAAGGAAATACAAATTTTTTTAAAACACACAGTGATATGAAAAATGACCTAAATATGCAAACAAACTGTAACAAAAATTAATGAGACTGAAGAGGTGCACCCAAAAACTAGAAAGTGGTGGAGAGGAGTTCTAGAATCCTATAGAATTCACTATTGAAGCCCACTGGGACTCATACGCCAAGTTGGGTGACATAGTCCTATTTTGGGGAGATTCTGCGAGAACAAGTTTCAGACAACTGGTTACTCGAAACTACAAAAACCTTTATTTTGGGCCTAGCAATGAGACTCATATGCCATTGACGGTGATAGTCCACTTCTATATTTTAGGAAAATCAAAAGTGCAATTTGTAGTTCTCAGTCTACACTTCAACTACTCATAGGTTTATGGATTTGAAATTGTAGAATTTGACCTATAGGTGTTCTCCAAGCTTCTTTTAGAGTTTTGACCACTGTGAATGACTTTTAATTTTTTTTAAAAACTTTTCCAACCTTTCTCTTTGAAAAATGTACACAATAGACTTACAAAACACATGCAAAGAGGGGGAAAAATGGTTGAGGGTTAGTCAATAGGGGTTTTCCTTGGTCAAACCCTGGTTTGGTAATTAAACACTTGAAAATGAAATGAAATGAAAAGAGAATGATGATTGAACAATATGCAATGCTACAACTCACCAAACCCTTGAAGTAGAAATATGAAGATATGCAAGTTGAAGCTCGAATGAATGTAGACTTGAGAATGCTTGAAAATACCTAAAATGCTTAAGTGAATGATTGAATGAATGGATAGGGGTGAAATGATAGGAAAAACCCTATATTTATACACAATTATGCAAAATTTTCCAAAAATACCACACCATAGGCTGACCTTAGGTCTTAGAAAATAATAAATGACTAGAAATTTCAACTTATTTTGATTTTTGAGCCAGAGGGGACTCATTCATTCCTAGTAGCGAATGGGTCCCACTTAGGAATTTTAAGTGCGTGTCAGAAATTAAGGTGTATTAAATGATGTTTATCAGGATTATTTAAAAAAATACACCTAAGTAAGGCTGATAAGTGTAAAATGGGAACTGTATATGCATAAAATTTGTCATTTCTAATTAATCCTGTCATTTAATTAAATATTTATTATCTAATTAATTTCTCTAAAGTCTTCTATATATGATTAAATTTGATTAATTTAATTATATTGTCCATTCATTTTATTCTTCCACTTTAATTAATTAAATTCATTTTATTTAATTATCACTTTCTTAAGTCCACTTAATTAATTAAATAAGTACCATTGTTTATTAAAATTAATTATCACATTTATGTTTAATTAAATCTATGGTTTAATTGAATTTAATTTATTTTCTCCTATTCTAAATCTGTCTTCTAATTAATTAAATATTTTATTTAATTAATTTCATTTCCACAAATTTGATTAAATATCTCTATTTAATTAAATATCTTCCAAATCTTCTCAAATCATAATTAAATATTTTATTTAATTATGAAATATTTCATTATCTTTCAAATCTTAACAAAATCTTCTATGTCATCCATAAATAAATAATCAAATTCATAATTCATTATTTATCTTCTTCAAAATCTTTCCAAAATCTCATAAAAAGATGTTTTTTTACAATTCATTTTTTTTTTCTCATCTTATCTCTTTTTACAGAAAAGAAAACAAATCTTGCTTTATGTTTTCTTCTATTTTTCTTCAGTCTTATCCATCTTCGACTGTTCAATCTACTAGGAATTTTCATAGTCATTGATCATATTAGCCAATCAAAAGCTTTCGAAACTCTATAAATAGCACTATGAATCCAAGCAATGGTGACGACACATAAACAAATGAATTAGAGATTACTTGCATTACTGAGCCTTTCCCAAGATCTGAGAGCTAGCTGGAGTCAACAAAACACTAGAGATAGAGGACGATAGGATGACATCGATAACATAATACTGAGTTTGCATCTTTATTATTTAATATTCTATTTTTGATATAATGTCTTATCAGTGTGATTGATTCATTTTTTTTTTATACATTTAACATGCATAAAAATTGATCACATATTTCTGGTGCCCACCATGGGGCCTTGCCCCATTTTTAACATTTATCTACAGGGTTTTTGACAAGATTTCACGTTCTAGAATTTGGATTTTTGGAAAAATTTATTGTTTTAGTGCATACGAGGATTTCTGTAGTGCATACGCGGGTTTCTTCAGTGCATCCTGATTTATTTTAGCACTTTTGCAGGTACTTCGGTGCATCTAGGGGCTGTTTCAATGCATCTGAGGGAAAAAATGGCACATTTATGGGACAAAATCATGCATATACCTAGCTTAGTTTATTTATTTTTTTGTAAAAACAAAAAAACTAGTTGCATTTTGTTTTGGCGCATTTATGAGTTTTTGTAGCACATTTGGGAATTTTTGCAGCGCATATAGGATCTATTTTAGCACATTTACTTGTTATTGTGGTGCATATAGGTGATCTTTTAGTGCATATAGGTTGTTATTAAACAAGTTTCTGAGTCTAATGCCTTCTGTAAATAGAACCTTTTCTGGCTTAAAAAAAACTAATCTAGGATAGTCACATCTAGTTTTTTAAAAAAGAAGCAACCCTAGGATAGACATGGATTAAAATGAAGCAATCTAGGATAGTCACCACACATTCATTTTGCAGTTAAAAATAATCCCATGGTTTTTGTGAAGCAACATCTTCACATAGTTTAGATCATTGTTATTTGGGCTTTAAAGGAACACTGTCTACTGTGTTTGTGGCAATAGGTCTATGCTCTCCTCTTAACTGGGTGGCTAGAATACCAAACTTTCCTTTTACATTCATGCAATTTTACTGCTTTATTACATCTGGTAGAGGGACCACTCTTGTGGTTAAAAGTACACACCCAAGAGGTATGACCCATGTGGGTTGAAGTCAAAGCCAAACTATTCCACCCCACTATAAAATTTAAAGCGAATTAGGGGAAACCCTCTTTTGCTGGTAGTGTGCAAGATAACCATCCCCAAAGCCTTTGTTCTAAAGGTTGGGAGGTCTCCTAAGGGAGTTTATTATTTTCGCATCGAATGGAAACCCTTACTACAAACCTAGTGTAGTAGCCAACCATGTTAGTTTCCAAATATCCTGATAATTATAGTGCTAGGGGAGGGAAGAATCTACCCCCAAGATACTCACCATATAACTACCAAGGGCCATTTTCTTAGGGGATCTAGTATCCACTTCCACCACTCTGAGTACACACCTAGAAAAGACAAAAAAATAGGCGCCCCTTTGGTGGTGACAAGGACGTGTGATTTCACACAGTTCTAAGATGCGGTCTATGATTATTATGATGACCTACTTGAGTACTAAGAGTGAGTCTATTTGAACTGTCTACATGTGTAAAACCTGTGAAAAGACTTTTTGAAAAAAAAATTGAGCTTACACTTGATATGTAGTATAGGGCTTAAGAACAACTATTTTTATAGTGTTTACTGTGTTTTCAATCACACTAATTTAGATAAAAGATCATCGGAAATGAACATGTCAAATTTTAGCTGAAACTTCTCACAAACTATTCAAAAAAAAAACCTTGGAAAACTGTTTTAGCACATCCAGGGCATATTTTAGTGCATATAAGGTCTATTCTAGTGCATTCACTAGTTAGTCCAATGATTTTAGTGTTTGTTTTAGTGCATATGCTGGCTATTCTAAAAACAAACTTTTTGGTCATTGTCACAACATTTTTTCTATAGTGCATGTAAGACACAGAATTGCACATCTGAGACATACTGTAGTGCATTTGACCATTTCTCTAGCACATATCCCTATTTCTACAGCACATATAGGGCATATAATAGCACATTTTTCACTTTTCCCAGATCATTGTTTTTGACAAATCTGAGTTTATAGTATCCTTGGTCCAATAGCATATCAACATTTTCTCTCATTCTTAGGGAGTGGAAATTTACCAAGTTTGTTAAGAAATCAATTTCCAATAGAATCAAGAAACCTAAGAAACCTCTAGGTTACAAGAAAATCTTACAATGAAGGAAGTTTTTATAAAAGTGTCGAAACGTCTTGCTCCATTACTGCAAATTTCTCCATAGATACCAAGATTTTGTCAGGGGATTTATTGATGAATACCCTGTAGAGCCTCTAGATTCATGAGGCTATTTTCAAATAAGAGCTCTCTACAAATGACACAATCACAATCAACCTCTTGATTTCAACTACATACCACAACCTTCTATTGAATATTCAACACATCCTAGTCAAATACTTCAGTGAGTTGAAATAGGCTATTTGGTATACTGATCATTCTTCAAAAACAAGGATAAAATCTTAGAAGTGCACTTTTCACCACAGACTTCTAATTCTTGGTTCAACTTCTCCCAATAGGATCTTGACATCCTTTATCATTGGAAGCCACAATCACGAATTAGGAACATAGTTTTGGTCATATCATAAGTTTTTCATATTATTAGATTAAAACATCATCATTTATGCACTAGTCAAACTATGATCTAAGTTTAGAAGAAAATCTTGAAATCATATGCTTTTTTTTATAAGATCACAATACAATAAACTGAAGGAAGATATTCAAAAAGAAGATCATACCCCAAGAACTCAAGAAGAAAGTGAAAATAGTGATCCTCTTTATAGTGTGATTCAAAATCCCCTTTTCAAAGACAACATTGCCGAAGGAGAAAAGAATCTGTTTACTTCTGACAGAGATCTGAGAAAAACCCTTGAAGATAGTGATGATGAACAAGAATAAGAGTGTCACCTTAGAGAAGCCGAGCAAGATCCTAAATTTCTCAGATCATTAGAAAAGATCTTAGAACGTGACAAAGAAAAATATTTCCTATATCTAGCTAACAAAGGAGCTAACTTGCCTCATGATTTCAATACTTACACCTTAAAAAAGAATCTTGATGAGACACCCTTGACTGATATTAATGCTGTCCCAAAAATTTAAGGCATGAGGAAAGTTAAAGTCATACAAAGGGGAACCATAATGAGACATATTCTCTTGATGACATTTGTCCATATCCCTTTGTCGACATCTCAACATGTAGTCCCATTTTCTAAGCATTGTGAAATACCAAAGTTTGATCGTTATAATGGGAAATCGAACCCAATTGACCATATTAGGGACTTCCGAAACATGACTTTAGATTTTTCTCATGAGGATACATACTTAATGTGCTTGTTTCCTAGAAGTCTTGGAGCCCAATCAATGGAGTGGTTGTCAAAAATCACACCGCCTATCAAGAAATTTGAAGAATTGATTAACGAGTGCATATCACAATATTCCTACAACATACAACACCAAATAACCATGATTGATCTATGCAAAGTTAAGAAAAACCCTAGTGAACCCTCCATTACATTTCTTTAGAGATGGAGAAGATTGTTCGCTAGATATCCACGTCATGTTCCTAAAAAGGAAAAGATCACTACCTTCATAAACAACTTGGATCAAGAGATGAGTTATCGTTTAAATCTTCATTGTCCTCCCTCTTTTCATAAATTGATTGAAAATGCAATCGCAATTGAAAGTGCATTGGTCCAGAGGGGGATAATCAAACTTGATAAAGACAATCTTAGCTCCTTAAATCACCACAATGAAAAATATAAGTTTTGGACTCGCAACAAAAACGTGGTGAATGATGGTGTTGTAGATGCACATCATGTCTCAACTAAGATAATTTTTCTTAGTGTTCCTCGCAACAATAACTATAATAATGTCAACTTGGTTACGAATCAGGGAAACAATCCTCCTCCTCCTAGGAATAACCCAAATAAAACTTTTGTTCCAAATCAAAATAATCCCAACACTCAAGGATATCATGGAAACAACAATAACAATTCCTTAGGAAATACATCAAACACGAATCCACAATGATCTTCATTTTTCTCCAACAGAAGAACTTTTACTCCATTGGGGCAATCTCTAGAATCTGCCCTTAAAGACTTGATGGAAAAGAATGTTATTACCCTACCACCTCAATGTAACTTCAAACCTACTATGAAGCCACCATCATGGAATGATGCATTCTATTGTGAATACCATAGGTGTAAAGGCCATCATACAAATAATTGCCAAGCCTTGAAGAATGCTATTCAAGACTTAATTGAAACTGGTATTGTTGCAATAGAAGGAAATCAACAATCAAACGAAGACCACCAAACATTTTAGAAACCCTATTCCCAACTATCAAAAGGGTGTCTTCTAGAAAAAAGTGTGAATCATATCAATGAACATATAATCAATCATATCTACACTGATGACGAGTGGGTTAATGTTATAAAAGTCAAAGAGAAACTGAAATATGGAGAAGCTAACATAACAACAAGGGAACAAGCTAAATTTTTCCTAAAAGGTGCTTCTTCAAAACCCATAGGACTCCCCCCATCAACATTGATACAATTTGATCAATAAACTTGGAAAAAATCCTGCTCAGATCTCTATTTTAGAACTTCTGAAGATTTCACCAGTGCATAAAGAAATTGTAGACAAGGCTCTCATCGAAACAGTTGTATCCACTAATCTGGATGTGGATCAATTTCAAGCCATGGTGCGACATTTTTCCTCACCCACATGCCTTTCATTTTTTGAAAAAGATGATGTTTCCATGACTCATCCCCATAACTCATCACTATACTTAGAAGTCATGATCCACAAGTTTCATGTCAAACACGTACTAATAGATGGAGGTGCTGGTTTGAACATATGTACCATGAAATTGATTCAGGATTTAGGATTTTTTGAGGATTCTATTGATCCCAGAAGAAAGATTACCATTAAATCCTATGATGATGAGGAAAGAGCATCCAAGGGTTTAATCATGCTACCGATCAAAGTGGGACTTGTTATCAAAAAGACTTTCTGTCAAGTGTTAGACCGTGATCTTGCATATAATATCTTTTTGGGTCATCCTTGGATCCATGAAGTGCAAGCTGTGTTGTCCACATATCATCAATGTCTTAAGTTTCCCTATGATGGACATGAGATCACGATACCAACTGACCATTCTCACAATAAAACTTGTGCCAACATCAAAGCCAGTCAAGACACTTTGGTTCCCAACAATAGAGAAGTGCTTCCTAGTACTTCTCATAAAGTTGATACACAAATCAGTTAACTAACTAGAAGCTTTGACAAGCAACTACGGTTCAAGGATAATGGAGTAGGAGAATATTCTCTCTTTCTGGCTAATCTCCCTATGTCACCCTGTCACATGAACAACCTTCTATCACACAACATTAGATATTTGTAGCATCAACATCAACACAAACACCGACATAACCAATTACAAAGTTTAACGGACAATTTGTCAAAGAAAAATTTCCCATGGAAGATTATGAGGAAAGAGAAATTATAAAGTGGCTCTATAAAGATACATATAAAGAGGAAGATGAAGCAGTTCTAAGCATCAAGCTACCAACAGATCAATATGGTAAAGGATATTCAATCATGAAAAAGATGGGCTATGATGGTAATGGTCCTATCGGGAAAAGAAAAGGAGTAGTTTAGCCTATTCACCTACTAGGACTTGTTGCAAAAGATAAGATAGGACTGGGCTATGATACTAACTCAAAAGAAATAACATCCAAACAATTGCATGATACTGTACACATGTTGCAAGAAAGTTCTGATCCAAGGGAAGCCTGCTTGACAGCAATTCAAAATTTCATCGATAGTAACTCTGACACAGACTGGGGAGAATACGAATGGGATACCATCCACAATGATGAATTCTTGAGGGACAAATAGGTTGATGTGATACACAAGTATATACCTACTCTGATCAAATGAGAAGGGTCAAGGACCCAACCACAACAATTTGAACTACAATGCAACTATGATTCTAGTGATACTGAGTTAAATTTAATCAAACAAGACTATCATGTGGATAGTACCATCAATGATCTACCTCATACCTCATATCCTACAGATGCTTTTGTTATGACCATAACCATAATCAATCTCATGTAGCCTAATGACCCGCTACCTCTAATACATCCTGATCTCATTGACTAGGATCTATTCCGACCTATCAATATACCTATGTTTCTAACCGATGAATCTGTTGTAAACCTTCTCTCCACAAATGACATAAATGATTTTTCTACTGGTGATTTTTGGCATAGGGTCTTTAATCAGGAGGGTTTCAAGTCTCCTAGCTACAAATAAAAGAAAAGAAAGATCTAATGGTGAAAAACAGACTTTGGCAGTGTTAGATCATACAAAAGATAAAAAAAAGAGCACATCAGATGGTGAAAACCTCTTTAAGACACTAGATTATGAGATGCTTGACACTCTCCCTAAGAACTATCATGAGTGATCACCTGTCTTGATTGAGCCTACAAAAGTAGTTAATCTTGAAACTCTAGAAAAACCAAGGATTCTACAGTTAGTTGCATCAATGATAGATAAAGAAGTGCTAGAGTTCATGGAATTTCTCAGAGGAAATCAAGTCAACTTTGGCTAGTCTTCTATAGACATGCCAGGTCTTGATCCTGATCTTATAATGCATCACTTATCCATTAAACTAGGAGTAAAACCTATGAAACAAAAACTTAGAAAGATGCATCCTCATGTTGCACTACTAGTTAAGGAAGAACTTAAGAAACTCCTAGATGTGGGATTTATAAGATCAATTGACTATGCAGAATGGATCTCCAAGATTGTTCCTATATCCAAGCCTGACAAAATTGTTAGAGTGTGCATAGATTTAAGAGATCTTGATAAGGCATATCCTAAGGATGAATTCCCTCTTCCAAGCATTGATACCATAGTTGATTTGATAGCTGGCCATTCCATGTATTCACTAATGGATGGTTTTTTTAGTTATAACCAAATCAAGATTGCACCTAAGGACCAAGACAAAACATCTTTCAAGTGTCCAGGGAGGACTTACTATTGGAACATCATGCCTTTCGGTCTAAAGAATGTCAGAGCTACTTATGAAAGAGCTATGACTACAATTTTTCATGACATGATGCACACAGTCATGGAAGATTATGTTGATGACATATTGGAAAAAGCATACACAAGAGAAGGACATCTCGAGGTGCTAGCCAAAATATTTGCAAGTTTGGAAAAGTTCAAAGTTTGTCTCAACCCTAAGAAAATTTTTTGCAGAGTTACGTCTGGAAAGCTCATGGGATACATAGTTTCAGCAAAATGGATTGAAGTAGATCCTGCCAAGGTACAAGCAATCATTGAAATGCCTCCACCAAGGAATATCAGTCAGTTTAGGTCACTACAAGGATGACTCCAATCTATACGAAGGTTCAATGCACAACTAGTAGATAAATGTCTGCCTCTCACACATTTACTACATAAGAACATTCCTTTCAAATGGGATGAAAAGTGTGAAATGGCCTTTCAACAAATCAAGCAGTACCTAATGAACCCACCAGCTATGGTACCACCAACTTTAGACAAACCACTCATCTTATACATTGCTACCATAGAGACATCTTTGGGGGCATTGTTAGCACAAGAAGACTATATAGGAGAGGAATGTGCAATCTATTATATCAGTCGGACATTAATAGGTCATTAAATCAATTACACCTTCATTGAGAAGGCTTTCCTCATAGTGGTCTTTGCTTTGAATTTTTTTTGACACTACATGTTAACTCATACAATCAATCTTGTTGCAAAAATTGATCCACTCAAGTATCTATTAAGAAAAGCTACATTGATAGGAAGGCTAGAAAAATGGGTTATGATCTTAAGTGAGTTTGATATCCATTATGTTGATCACAAAGCAATCAAAGGACAAGTTATCATTGATCAACTAGCTGAAGCACCCCTACAAGTAGAGCATCCCATGCACATTGAATTTATAGATGCTGATGTCTTCACTCCAGAATCAAAGCAACCTTGGTCATTATAATTTGATGGTTCATTTACTCAACATGGATTGGGGGCTGGCATACTCTTTGTCACCCCTCAAGGACATACCATTCCTTGGTCATATAGGCTAATGTTTCCATGCACCAATAACATAGCTGAATATGAAGCTTTAATCACTAGACTCAAGATAGAATTAGAGTGGAGAATCACATAACTACAAGTCTATGGTGACTCACAATTAGTCATTAATCAGATCAATGATGATTATCAGACCAAAGATGACAAACTATTTCCATATAAGAAAATGGTTGATGATTTCAAGTACTTCATAGATATCAAGTTCATAAAAATTTCAAGGCTTGATAACAAGGTAGCTGACACTATGGCCACAATTGCCTCATTGTTACAACTACCAGAAAATGAGGCTCACTACAAATTTCTAGTGGAACAATCATTTACACCTACCTATGACACACCAGAAATCCAAATCATTTTCCACTTAGTAGGATATGATTCCCCTTGGTATGGCAAGATTTATGCCTACCTAAAAGATGAAATCTTACCACTCTAATTGTCCCATAACCAAGAGCGCAACTTTATCTACCAATCCTCTCACTATACTCTTATCGCTGACACTCTATACCGTCGTGGTCTTGATTGTACTTTACTTCGATGTCTTGAATGTGACCAATCTAACAAGGCTTTACAAGAAGTTCATGGTGGCATTTGTGATACTCATTCAAGTGGACTGACCTTATCTAAGAAATTGATTAGAATGGGTTACTACTGGCCTACAATGGAGAAGGAATCATTCACTTTTGTGAAGAAATGCTCTAAATGTTAGATACATGGAAATCTCATTCATTCTCTAGCACAGGAACTACAACCATTTACACCAACTTGGCCATTGTCTCAATGGGGGTTAGATGTAGTTGGTAAGATTCATCCTTCATCATCAAATGGACACAATTTCATCATTATAGTTATAGAGTACTTCACCAAGTGGATTGAGGCATTACCTCTCACTAAGGTTACCAGTAAACAAATTTCATCTTTCATACTCAACTATCTCATTTGTCGATATGGCATTCCCAATTGCATCATCACAGATAATGGACGACTATTCAAGAATCAGGATGTTGATGAACTTTGTGAGAGATTCCATATTCAACACAGATACTCAACACCTTATTATCCACAAGGAAATGGCCAAGCAGAGGCCTCAAACTAAACAATACTAAAAATCTTGAAAAAGACTATGAATGATGTAGGGAAAGATTGGCACATGCAACTCAATCCTGCATTATGGGCCTATAGAACTAGTATTCGAACACCAACAGGAGTAACACTACTTTCTCTTGTCTATGGAGCAAAAGAAATTTTGCAACTAGAAGTGGAGATTCCATCACTAAGGGTATCACCGAAGGGTCTCATAACAGATGAGGAGTACAAAGTTTCCCAACTGCAAGAACTGGAACTCCTCGATGAGAAGAGACAACAAGCAGATGATCATTTGAAGCATACCAACAAATGATGTCACAAACCTTCTAATCCGCGAAGTCAAACCATGCACTTCCAGGTTAGTGATCTTTATTGAAGAAAAATCCACAAAATCAATGCTCTAAGATAGAGAAAAAGGAAAAATTTCAATCAAATTAGTTTGATTCTATACCTTCAATTCATGCTTGATATATGGTTTAGAACACTCTAAAACTATCAATGCGAGAGAACTTTGTTTGATGAACCATCAACAACATACACCCTAAAAAATTATTATGTGGAAAGCGGAGTTCTACAGTTATCTGAAAAGTCTTGAAAAAAAATCCAAAAATAAAGGCTGAAAAGTCACGAAAAATCCAAAAGCAAATTAAAAAAAAAAGTCCTGAAAAAATAAAAAAAACAAAAAAAAAAGTCTTGAAAAATCCAAAAATAGTAGAAAAAGTCCTAAAAATCAAAAACAGCGAGAGAATTCATGATTTTTTTTTCAAAAACTCTTGAGAAAAGTCTTGAAAAATAAAATTAAAAATGCAATAAAAAAAATAGTGAAAATCTGGCAAACATACGCTATTTGTAGTTGTCCATCTCTTAGTTCATGTTCTGTATTTATGTTTTCAGCATTCATTTTATGCATCTTTTTATCATCCTAGCATTATAATAGCATCATAATGTCATCATTTTCCTAGAGTGATAAACGTCTTACCATGGCTTGATCATTGTACATATGCATTTTAGCAAGTTGTGTCAATACTAGGGGAAAACATTGACATACTTTGGGGCAATCAATATTCAAGTTCTACCAAAACAGTTCGACAATGACATAGAATCCAATCATGCGTACAAACAATCAAATCACATGAACAATTATCCAATCATTGATCCATATCACAACAATTTTTCAGCAAAATATCATATCATGACTCATATCTGGATGATTTAAAATCTGAATAAGGATTGGAATATCATTTTTACATTTTGAACAATGGTTGTTTTATTTTTTGATATCATCTCTATGGAGCACACTCAATGATGTATTGAACTAGAGTGGCAAGGAAAGAGGATGATTTTTTCTTTGTCTGTTGTCTTGAGGTTAACTATCAATTTGGTACAAATATGTCATGAGACATGATTTCCAAAAAGCATATCATTGATGATAGTTCCAAATTTTCATTAGAAGGTGGTTAGTCTTTGTTTGTTTATGCAATAAATACTCAGGTCATCTTGGTTCAATTATACCTCGATGCTTGTGTTCGCTTGCTATATCAAAAATCATGAAAATTGTACTCAGGTCATCATTGGTGCTAATTTCCCCTCTAATGCTTGTACATAATTCCAAAATTTTATAAGGCTCTATGATGATACAAGAAAGCTAACGAAAGGCTCAACAAACGGTTGGTTTCATTTAGTTGCATTTCATTTAGATCAATGTACATATCTACATATTGGATTCGTATTGGAGTTTTGAAAGTTTGAACAGACAAATCAATGGTTGTCATGTCTCTTTGGACTATTTGTGGAGGACATTCAGACATTTGTTATCATTTCATCTAGGTCTTGTACATATCATATGGCTTAGCATTTATCATTCATTTTCATATAATTTAGACCCTTTCTCATTTCTTTTTCATGATGCATTACCATTTCATTTATTATATTTCATATCATTACATATCATTGATCATTCCCATTTTATCATCTTTGTTTCATTTGCATGTCATTCCAATCCTTGATCATTTCATATCACTTTCATTATCATCTTATCTATCATTTTTATGTCCATGTCATTTTCATTTTACATAGTTGTATTCCATTTTCATCTTACTAAATTTTCATTTTATCATCATTACATCTCATTACATTTCATCATATCATTATTTAATAATTTTTTTCATATTCATCATATCATCATATCATCAGTATCCTTTTTTATTCATATCATTATTATTTATCATTTATCATCATTTCAACATATCATATCATTTCTATTCCTCATTTTATTACATTTCATTTTATTTTACCATTCCATTTCCATCACATTTCATTTCATTTTAGCATCCCATCTCATCACTCATTCTTTATTCATTTCTTTACATTTCATCTCATTTATTATCATCTTATCATACATTTCATCATTATTGATCCTTTCATATCATTTATCATTTACATCTTTTATCATTTCTCATTCTCCATATCATTTCATTTATCATTTTTCATACAAAATTTGATTCATGTCACATATCACTACAAATTCATGATCCATTTCATAAACATAACATCCATCACATCATTATCATTTATGGCATTTAAAAAATCCGAGCACAAAAATTTCATCCAAACATTACATTTCCACATCATCTGAAAAACATACATTGTTAAATATTCATCTCATATATCATAGCATTTCAAAACATGGCATTTTTTTGTCATCATCCACCTGTATGATATCATTAGTACACATCATTTTTCATCATCATCATATCATTATCATATCAAATCATCCTGTAAATCCTGTTAGTCAATAAATCATCGAAACTACATATCAAAATCCATATCACATAATAAGGAAATAAATCCATATCTGTCTCATATCATCATATCAAATGTAACACATCATCAAAACTCATCGCCGCTGCATATCATCGCTCATCAAAAATACATACAAATGTCCAAAAGTCCATTGAAACTAAAAAGTCTTGAAAGATACACGAGAAATGATCAAAATCAAATACACATGCCCCAAGAATATGATACATGTCAAATAATCTTGCATCCATCAATCAAGG
>VDFB02230274.1:0-11333 GCA_007258455.2 Sequoia sempervirens
TATAAAGACAAAAACTAGAAGATCAAGAGTCACATAAATGCGTTTTTTCTCCATCAAGGCTGAAATGCGCCTAAGTTAGAAGCTGGTCAAGGAAGTCAACTATTCTTATCCTCCTCACCCTCCAAAATGCGCCCAAATGCATGCAAGTGAAGACAAAATAAGGAAGGCAAGGTGGCGTTGCATGTGTTTTATCCACCTCCCTATGCTAAATGCGCCCATGCAACTAAGGAGTCAACAAGTCAACAAAACTCATCCTCCTCTATGCCTCAAATGCGCCCATGTTTGGATTGTAATAAGTAAATGGAGGTGGTAAATGAAGTAAAAAGTGAGTGAATACTTCAAAGGCGTGGTTATCCCTCCTCAAGTGTTAGGCGCTCAAGGTATTAGAGATTTTTTTTAAAAGGGCGTGTGAGGTGGTGAAAGTGTCTAAGGCGTGATTTTCCCTCATGTGTGTGCTAGGCGCCTAAAAGTTACAAGGTGTTAGAGAATTTTTCAAAGGCGTTGAGGGTGATGAGTGATATAGGTGTTAGAAAATATTGCAAAAGGGTGGAAATAAATTGCTAAGGCGTGGTTTTCTTTTCTCAGCATGCTATGCGCCAAGGATGGCAAAGTGAAACAAAGAAAGGTGATGAAATATTTCTCTAAGGCGTTGGGACTTCAAATGAATATTTTTTCCAAGTGTGAAATAAAATCCAAGATGGTGAGTGAAAAATAAAATGTGCCAGGCACCTCTATGAATAAAATTTTCTAAGTGGAGTTGATATTTTCACGGGCAAATTTTCTAAGTGCAGGATGATTTGAAATTTTCTAAGGCACAAATATTTTCTTCCTTGGGAAAAACGCCTAAGTTTGATGAAGTGATGAATTTCCCTGAAGTCCGAGTGAAGTTGCCGGAAGTGAAGTCAGTGGGTGCCAGCTCCGCAAGGTCAATAAAAATTTTCCAAGTCAGAGCAAAATTCTCAGAGGGGATCGAAGAACGAGAATAAATTTGATGAAAGAATATTTTCTAAGGTTCAAAATTCAAGAAAATTAAATGAACCCGTTCGTTGTGCACCCATGGGTTCGATGCGTTCTGGAGAAAATTTTCTTCTGGGTATCGAAGATTATCGATGAGGAGTTGATTTTAAAGATTAGCTTCCCGGCATGAAATTTTGGGATGCAATTTTAAGTGGGCACCGAGGTTGATGTATTTCCTGAGAGGAGAAATTTGAAAATTTTCTAAGACAAAGTGAAGAAATGTGTTTTCAAGGTGAAATTCTCGGTGATATGAATTTGAAAAGCGCCTAGGTGGTGCCCAAGCTCTTAGATAGTTTCGAGCGAGTTGAGCGAGGGGTGGGGTTATCGAGGCTCGGTGGTGAAATGGGATTCTCAGGATGAAATTTGTCTAAGACAGACATAGACAGCACAAAAGTTGATAAAGCAGAAAGTTGGGCGTGAGGAGATCGGTGAGAGTGAGTTAGTTTATATCATGAGGTATTCTAATACCCTCTCCTTGCTTGTTTTCGGGAGAATGTTGAGGCAGTACTGATGACTTGAAGTGGAAGCCACGATGAGATAAGTTCAATCTCGAGAAGGAGGAAGTTCACCCAAGAAAAATGGCTGATGTTGAAGAAACATTTTTCAAAGCTCCAGTGTGAGATGAAGACCCTCAAGTGGAAGAAATCAAAGGATAACGCCAAGAAAGAAGATCGAGAACAGTGTGAACGCGTCTACCAATGGAATCTTCTAGAAGGATGATGGTGGACATTATGGCACATTTATTACCCCACTCTCCTCTATGGCGGTTTAGGGCAAAGTATTGACAGGGCTAAGGTGTAGCCGCGATTGCGAGCCCGCTCTATAGATTGTAACCCTAGCAGATGCTGGGACTTGGCTAGCTATATAAAGGGGGAGTCCCCCTCATTTGTAATCTCATTAGATTAGAAGATCAGTTAGAATCAGAGTAGACATTGAGAGAGTATTAGTATTAGAGCTAGATAGTGTAGCATTGTAGAGCATTTTTGCATAATTTGGAGAAGAGAGAAAGTTTTCCCTTTGAAAACTTTTGAAGAGATTGTTGTGTAACACATTTTATGATAATAGATCTTTTCATTGATGATGAAATTCGTCTTGTCATGAAATGCTAGCAAGGTTTCTTCTTCCTTTAGTATCCAAGTAGATTAGATTCATGCAAGCAGCTTACTTCGGTGTGTGGTGTTTTATTGAGATAGCTTCACTTTATTTAGCACCACTAGCGGCTTGTTGATGATAAGTTAAGCGCTATATTGGTCATTGGAGATTATTTTGTGTTTGTAGCGGTTGTGGTTTTACATACTTATATGCGTTGTTCTGATGGTGTATGTATGTTAAACTATAACTTGAATACCTTTGGCTATCCCCTTTGAAGATTGCACCGATTTTACCGAGGCTGTCCGACGGAGGCTAGGTGAAATCCGGTTGAAGTCTATTGAAACAAAGCTCCACATATCCTACATTTAGAATAGAACATAAACTTCTTAGGCCCTACACCCTTTTAAATTCAGTTCATTTTCGGTTAGAATTAGGAAACTTGCGCTCCTGCCAAATCATTTTGAATCACAGCACTTTGAGTCTGTTTGTTGTTAGCATTCGGTTGGTATTTGTGTAAGTCCCCTTGACATGCAGCAATATCATCGAGCCAAAGCCCGAGCCTATTAACTCAAAGGAACCTTGGATTGAAAGCATGATCTTACTCGCAATCTTAGCATGCTGAATACTTTTCAAGAGGATAGAAGCGTCCGGTTTGGGAACTTTATTAAATATTTAGTGCAGGTCTCAAAACCGTCAACACTATCTAGAGTATGTTGACCATTTTTGTGAGGTGTGAGATATCCCATGACAATTTTGACACCTTTTTTTTGGGGGTGTGGTAAATGCCACTTGTTTTGGATTACCATTCATGGTATCTTGTGTTCACTTCTCCTATACATTGGTGCCTTGAGATGGTGGTAGGATCATGTTGTTTTGTAGTTCATTTGAGCACCATTATGTTGCTGGAGTTTAGAGAGATGAGCTAATGTATTGTAACTTATTTTATCATTAATACAAGCTTGTATCTCTTTAGGTGTGGAGTTTTTTCCTGAAAGGGTTTCTCCATGTAAATCTTCATGCTCTAGTTTGCATCTACTTTATGGTTGATTTCTATTTATATTTATGATCTATCATTTGTTACTGAATTTGGTTGAATTAAGATCAACATATCTCATTGTATAGTTGTACTCTATTTCAACCCATACGTATATTCCATCAAACATTATGACAAAGGTTGGTGAGGGCTCTGATTACTAAGTTAAATACTTGATCATTTCCATGTGCATAAACCTAAAAGCACTAACACAAGTTAATTATTATAGTTAAACTTGATCAAATCCCACAAATTTTATATATAAAACACTTCTGACCATCTGGACAGATCTGTAATAAATATTTATATATTCTTTTATTCTGCCATAGGGATCCTAATTACATAGAAGGCTTTTGTATGGCAACGAAACTGAAAAAGGCTCGCATAGACATACCAAAGGGAACCACAATTCACTGCTACACAGTAAACATGACCGTCCTGTGCCAACAGCTCCCTCACCATATCCTCGAACACTGTTAGATCCTCCAATCGGAAATGCATCATGAGGTGCCAAGTTTCCTATAACTGTGCCACCTGATAGGCTGCAATTAAAAGAATGTAAACAATGAAAATAGGTTATTTTCTGCATTGACGAGTTACAATTATTAAGAATGAATGAAAATATATGGACTACCTTGACAAGGAAAAAGCTGGCCCTAACTTAAATCCTTGCTTTACTTGAGCCCTCAATCGATAGAAAAAAAGCCATCCAGGAGAAATAGGTAACCCTTGCTCCAGTTGAATATAATACTACAAACATGATAAAAGTGTTTAACCAAAGTCAAAAGACATACATTATATTCATGGTAAGAGGATAAGATAAATTAAAAACTGTTTTAACTCCATATTTGATCATGAGAGTCAAATTTATACGAACTTGAAACAAACTCTGATCATTGGATTTAGTGTATTCTGTCTTCAGTTTGGCAACGAGCATTTTGTCATATAAATTGCCACTGCACAAGCAGAATTGAGTTTATAGATCCTACAATTTTATTTCCATGTAAGAAAGCAATCTATTGAAATATTTCATGGCATCTTTGATCATGTTGTTGGAAAGTTTATACCTGAATGTGATTGGACATCCATATCGATCTGTGAATATAGGACGGCCATGATCACCAAGGGGACCGACTTGCTGAAACATTGTTTCCACATGATATGATTAGTGCATACCTAAATCTTCTTGTACTTCCAAAGGGCCAGGTATTGGCTTGCAAATTGTAACAATGTAGAAAAACAAAGATACACAAGGTGGTCTGAAGTAAACAATAACTATTGCTCAAACTAAATTCAGGCATCGAAGCTTAAAAGTGATTAGAGTATGTCTGCCATTGCACAATCTAGACATAGAGTATTTTAAAATTCACATTTGTGCAATCTAAGTGTTACAACTTTTACATAGATTGAAACTGAGAATAACAGCATAAACATCTTCCTACTAACAAATCATATTTCTAATTTCTTTAGTAAAGTTCCATTACTGGTACACAATACCTTACTCTTCGTGAAAAGAACCACATTTCTGTTTAAATTCTATGCTTCACTCTCCTCAGGTTTCAACATTCTCTGAAATGCATATTTACCTCAATCATTATGCCTGCTGTCTTGCTCAAATTTGAGTTCAATTCCCATTTTTGGTCCATTTTTGCTGTAAATCTACGCATTCTTACATCTCCATATGCAGAGCCTGATGAACTGGTAACAATACCATGGACAGAAGTGGCTGGTGTAACTGAATTCTGTAGGTGCAATCTCAATGTCAAGAAAGCTAGAAACTCATTTACAGAAAGAAACAAATTATATAACATCCACAAGTTGCAAAAGTAGGCTAATATGAAGACACATTATGGCTGGCAAGAAGAGCAAAAGATGGAGCAGAATACCTAAAGCATCTCTACAGAAAGAAAAGCATAAAAATACAAGATTACAAATTAGTACCTATAAAAGCATGCTATCTGGCATAGTACACCAAATCACATGATCAGTATTCAGCAGGGAAAAGAAGCCAGATGAAGAATAAGAAGTAAGCACTCCCAGTCCTCGATAGCACTAGAGAGAGTATCTGCTAAGTCATCAGTAGATGAGTAATCAATGATGTATAATCTACTGATGCTCTCTAGAGAGTGGCATGGGCTGAGAAGTAGGTATAGCTGTACTCAAAAGAACAAAAGTGGAATGTGCATTCCTAGCATCCAAGGCCACACTATCTCTTGGAGGAAGTCAAAAACATTGACGATACAATCCTGATCAGATGGTCAAACCGAAGAATCTGAAGGGGGCAATGTTGCCCTAAATCTCTACTAGTGGCAACAGAATGGTATGTTCTAGGCACAACCGATAAGTCATGAGGTAAACTTGTTTACAAAGGTCAAGTAGTAAACACATGTTCTACTAGCTGCCTTGGATCAATTTAGCCACATGAATTAATTAAGTGCAAATATTTCAGCTCATACTAAGTCCAAATCAAACATAGCCTTGATTATTGTCTGGATTACATACCAAAGGGCCTGTGAGGCTCTGTCCGAATTCAAAATATAATGACAGCAAAGGTTCCACATTAAAAGTCATGTTTGATTACATTACAACATATTAATAACAATGGAAGAGTAGCTAAAATGTTTCTTACCAGAATGGTAATGGATCGCTGACCAGCCCCACGAACACGTGGTTGCTTCAGAGTCACTTGATAGTTTGAATCAATGACACCCTTTTCCAATAATATGTTCAACTTTTCACCTCCTCCAAACAAATTTTCCCGTGTAAAAGACAGCCTGCAAGACAATATCCCATGCCAGAACTGTCTTATCAGGCTCACTAAAAAGCCAATTTCAACAATAGAAAAAAATATGTGGACTAGCAAAGAAATTTCAATCAGTACTGAATCAAACAACAACTGACACATGAAAAAAATGAGAAAATACCATCCTGCGAGGCCTGATGCGAGGCCTGATAGTGGGTTCCTTGTTCGCCTGAAAGACTTCCACCAAAGCTTTCAGTTGTAATAAAACAATCAATCCAGAAAAAACCTAGCAAATTAGGAGTCATCAAATCAACAAAAAACACACACCGAACTTCATCAATATCATGTGATGCTACTGCCCAGCACAACTGATTTAATAAATCCAATTTTATGTCGATCCTATCTGCAATTAACAAATTTCTAAGATTATTGCATGGAAAAAGATGCAAGTTGTCATGGCTACGAAATTCAGAATGAAAATAGTGAACGGTAGAAACAAAATTGGAAATACTGCTTGGCCTATTCCGTCTTTCACTGTTTTATATAATGCAAAGCATAAAATCTTTGCCAAGTCAGCATTTCATCAGGAAGATTTTCAGTAGCTAATATTTTCCAGCTGGCCATGTATCTAATGTAAATTTGCCTGAATCTTTCCATACCAACACTTTGTTCTTTACGAATTTGACAAACTTTCTGTATAGAACATATAAAGTCTAAGGAAATTGGAAGATAAGTTTATATTTTCACCAAACATAAAAATTTGCTAATTGACTATCAAAAAATTTACCAAAATTTATAGACTTCTAAATAAAGGTGTTACTGGGAATAGGAAAAAATGTGTACGTCCCCATATTAGAGACATAAAAATGCACATAATCTCTTGTTCATGATTAGATCATTTCAGATTTCACATCTTAGGAATAAGTCAATCAGAAGGCATTATCATCTAAACCATAAATTAACATGGTCAATTATGACTTCTTCTCCTAATTGGAATAGAATTTTGCCTTGTCTCCTCTTTCCCAGCCTCATGGGATGGCGATTTACTGTGTTAAGGGGTGCGTGAACGCATCTCAAAGTGGACTCCCTCAAGGTGTTCCACCCATCTTGGGACCCTCCATCAGTGGGCGATTTACCAGCTCTTCCCCTCCACAAACACACAATCCGTTTTGAGTGCTAGCAAGTAAGAGTTGAAGCCCGAATTCTATCCTTCAGGGTAGAGTCATAAAAGCTCCATGAGATACAATAATTGTTGTAAGCAATATTATTGTGGCTTTGACAAATAACATCCATAATGTAGACACATTCTGTTCTTACATATCAAATCAGTGTTATAGATCCATTATTCATATTTTAGCAACAATTGATAACTCCGATATAGAGAGTTGTTACCCATGACTAATAATATATTTAATTGCATATCATAGTAAAATATAACATACTACAAGAATAATAAACATAATATCTCATACTTATCTGGCAGCTGCTATACTGACAAGGATATCTGAAATCCTGATCTCATTCTCCTCCTAATTGAACCGTCTGTCCTTAACACTTAGAATATATCATTAGTATGAATCAAATAAATCGTTTTCCCTTCGTATATCAAAGAATCATAATTGCTTATAAGGTTCAATAATTGCTACAAGCATCATTATTGGATAATCGTAATTTCTCAATATATTCATCCATCATTATATATTTAAATATATTCATAAATCGTAATATATTTAAATATATTCACAAGCATTATGTATAAACCATTATTTAATTACCTATAATTCCCTATCATTATTCTATAATTTCCAAGGCAAAGATATTATAAATATCGTAATACATTAACATTACCTACATCATCATTCTCTACCTTTTCTCATAATAAAGCAGAACACTACATAATGATATTCTAAATGATATTATGCTCCTAATATTATCTCCTTCACAATAAAGAGTAACATTACCATAATCTCTGATTTTCCAATATTACCCGATGCTCTTAACACTTCTGTGTTTTCTCCGTATTCTCTTCCCCACACCCGATGCTTTCTGTTTTTTCCTACACCATGCTCTTTTTTTTTTAAGTTTCCTGAGTGTCATTAACATACCCACGATTTGGTGGAAGATCACGTCTTTCCCAAACCGTGGGTCTTTGAATGGTCGTGTCTTTCTGTGCTATGACTTTTGGCTTATGTTTTATTTGTTATTTGTCCTTTGTTATTATTCTTAATGTTGTTCTGGCCCACCGATGCTTTTTGTTGTTTTATAGTATGATGTTTTAGATTACATTTATTTGTGTGTTTGTTCTTTATTACTTCATATGTCAATTTTGATTATTATTTTCTTTATATTTACTGATTTGTTTATTTTATATTTGATATTCAATCTATTTGTTATTTATTTATTTTACTTTATATTTGTGTATTTTATATTTTATATTCATTCTATGAGTTTGGTTTTATTTTATCTTTGTTATTTGTGACTCTTATGTTTATAATTTCTAAGGCAGTTTATATTCATAATTATAATATCATTTTGATAATTATAAATATAAAGAAGTTGCCAAATTTTTAATGTCTTCTCTATTTATTTGTATTCAAGGTTTCTATTTAGTGTCACCGTTTTTGGGGACAAGACAAAAATGTCTTAAGATTGTGTGGAAAAGGTCCTCCACAACCCAAGCTATATTAAGCTGAATTTTGATGTAGCTTCCAAGGGAAACCTTGGAGAAGTAGGAATGTTTAGCTGTGTTCCATGGGGACACATTGCTGGCCCTCATACCTCCATTCCCATCCCCAATGGCATTTTGGGTGTGGCAAGATGGCAGGGGGCATCCCAAAAATATCTTCAAATCTTTGAAACAGTTCCCAAACATGTTGCAGTAATAGGAAATGCCACAGGGACATTTGGGCACCCCTGAAAAGGCTGGGAACATCTGAAATATCCCTCAAGCATCCTGGGGACAGCCAGACATCCCTAATGGCAAGGCAAGTTTTATAATGTTTTAAAAAAAAAAAAAATCATTCATGACAATAAAAAAGGACTGCTCATATATGATGGCGGCCTTATAACAACAGCAATAAAATTAATTATGACAGCAGTGACAGTAGTTTATCAGCAATAAATATATCATGATTCAGATTCATAAGTAATTATATAAGTTATACAACAGTCAACACTAACAGCAATAATGTGAATATCTGATTTCATTGTTTAAACTTTAACTCAAAGTCTCAAACTTTAAAATTTTCAATAAGGTATTAGAGTCAGTTATTATTGTCAGTTGCAAAAGAGATCAAAGGTGCATTGCCCATGATTTGATGCAGTGTGGTACTGTGTAAGAAGTGCAGACAAACAATTATTTTGGAACATGGTTGGTGTGCTGGCTTCTGCAGACACCATCCACCATATTTTAACATTATCATGTTATATTGCTGCTGTTATACTATGTGTGAGAAGCGCAGAGAGACAATTTTTTTGGAATTTGACTGATGTGCAGGCTTCTGCAGACATCATCCAACATCATTTTAACAGTATCATGAGATATTGCTGCTGTTATACTGTTGTCCATTAACTTGTAGAAATCTCTCTCTCTCTCTCTCTCTCTCTCTCTCTCTAATGTCCCCAATCTAAATTTTATAAAAAATAATATTTCTTTTAATTTTGAAAACAAAATTGAAGATGTAACTACAGACTAAACTGAAAATAAATGCTGATCAAAATACCAATTGGCAAGAACAAAGAAGGTTGGAGATGAGTTTTTTCTCTACTAGGGTTTGTGTCTTTGCTTGAGGTCTTTCACCATCCTTATGTCACACTATGCCTTTGGCACAGGAATTAACCTTTTGCACATATTACAGGTGTTTTTAGGTTGCCCTTTATGTGGCCACAAACTATATCAACCCAACAATTTCTGCTAGAGTTGATGATTTGGCAGCTTTGGACAATGGCTCCACCAAACAAGCAACCCCAAAAGTTGTGCCCAAATTCTTCAACAAGGTAAGAATTATGATCTTCCTGCAGATGTTGTTTTACCCATAGTTTACATACTCTCCAAGTAGCTGAGTAATCTCCAAACAATTTGCATGCCGAGTAATTTCTGCTTTTAATCGCGGGTAGTAAGCAGATGGATTTTCTCCCATCAAATTATTGAGTAATCACCAGTAGCTCGCAAAAAACCCACAAACTTGGCATGTTTGTGTGTGTATAAATATGTTTGTGTGTGTGTATATGCATGCAACTTACATTCTATGTATAAAGTTTATAGATATGTATGTGTGCATAGTGTAGTCTTGAGTATACACATACATAAATATCCACACACATTTGCCGAGTATTTGCCGAGTATTTGTCGAGTATTTGCCGAGTTTTTCCCGAGTCATAATTTTTGGGCTTGCCAAGTACTCTTTGATTCCAAGTATGTAAACTATGGTTTTACCAATCACTAAGTTAGATAATGTTTGTAAATGGCTAGAACACTTTACTTTGATAGGTTATTTTGTTGGGAGAACTCCAAAAGCATGCTTAGAGAGTAGGTCAACAAGCATTGGCCCCCACATGGGATTTGACTCGATGCAATCCAAAACCTTACTAAGGGTGTTTTTCTCTTTCATTTTGCTAAAGCTAGCCATACAGAAGCTATCCTTAAACATGGCCCATGGTATGTCCATGAATCCCTCTTGGTTTTTCAACCTTGGATTCAAGACTTTTCAATCTTGGATAAAAAGACCCTTTGTGTGCCTATCTGGCTAGAGTTCCCAGGATTGCCTTTACCTTGTTGGAATTTCTTGACCACTACTGCTGCCTCACTTGGCAAAGTCATTTGTGTTGAGCCTGACAAATTCTTCAGCTCATCTGCAAAAGCATGTGTGTAGAGATTGATCTCTCTAAGGATCTGAAAGAGACTATGGACATACAAATTGGTCATTTGCACCACACCCAGCGTGTTCTTTACCTCAACCTACCAAACACTTCTTTTCAGTGTCAATCCTTCGATCATAAGATTAGGGATTTCACTCTAGTCTCTCCTCATTGTAAGCCCTCTTCTCAACCTCTTCTCAACATATTGAGGTTCCCCCCTGCAAAAAATGATGAAGGGTGGACTATAGTAAAAAACCATAAAAACTGAAATCTTGGTACCAGCAAAACTCAAACCAAACAGAACTCCATGATACACCTCATTTTCATGAATTTTTAAGAGACAACAAACAATGTTGATAGAACAAAAAAATAGAGATTTTGCACTGTTTAATCGATGTATGATGATGACCAAAGAAGGAAGTTGTCGTATGATAGTAAATTGTGTTTGCCTGACGATGCAACCAATTCGTATGGCAGGGGAATGATGTCGTCGTACATTTAGAAAAAAAAGTTAGCCGTTCACTTTGCTTTCCTTCTTGCCGTACTGTGGAGTGGATGATCGGTCATACTGTGTAAGTTATTGTTGGTCAT
>VDFB02230275.1:0-15077 GCA_007258455.2 Sequoia sempervirens
AGATTTTTTTTGTTTTGACATATGTTTTCTTTGGGTAAATTTTGTGTCACATTATTTGGGTCAATAGTGATTTCACATACCAATAATTGATAATCTTATATATGATTTTTTTTGTAATACGTCTTACCTGTCAATGTTTACTATTACTCACTACAACTTTATTTAGTCAGATTGCTTGTTTGTGGGCTGCCAACCATGGTATCAGGCCACAATACCCTTCTATTTATCTATTGCTTGCAAAATATCAAAGGACACACAAAATTAGGATTCATCTGATTTTCTTCAAAACAATTATGTAATCCAGTATTCATCCAACAATGTTAAACAAAGAAATGTTGTTAGGAATAAAGCGTTTTAAAAGAAAAAGATAAAAACAAAAAAAAAAACAAAGTAAAAGGGAAAAAAAGGAAGTGTCTCAACCTTATATGGAAATAAAAAATAAAGCAAACCAAGAATAGAAGATTTTGTGATAGGTGAAAAGCGGCTATTTTGAGAAGTATCTTTTATATGGGGATAGAGATAAGATTGAGCTAAGAGATTTTATTATCTTTTTCTAAAAAGAAAAGTTTTATCTCTAGAAGATTCTCATATGTAATGTAATACTATATATTGGTATTTTGAGATAATTATTTGTGTGAGAGAAAGGAGAGAGTTAGTTTGCAAGTCTGTTTGTTGTCGGAATGCTGTTGAAATTCCTCTAAATTGAGTTGAGGTGAAGACTCCTATAAGAACTTGCATTGCAAGTGTGTTGTAATCTGTTTCAAGATTTGATAATACATTGTGCAAGTTTTGGAGTGTAGGGTTTTTCTCCCGAAAGGGTTTTCCTCACGTAAATCACTGTGTTATGGTTTTATTGTTTATGGTATTATGTGTTTCTTCAAATCTTTATAATATTTTATTTGAAATTTGCATAATCCTCTTCTCAAGGTTAGCGTAGGAAGCATTTCCACACACCTTTGCTTCCTTACAAGGGGTATCAGAGCCTAGCTAGTTTTGGTTCTATTTGTTGGGTACAGGGTTTTTTGAGCTAATCAAGTTGAGTGGGAGCTTGTGCAGAGTATTTCATATTTTGTATTATAGGATAATAGAGATGGGGAGCACATCCAGGAGGATTGAAGTAGAGAAGTTTTCTTGCATGAACTTTGAGATGTGGAAGCTGAAGATGCAAGATCTGTTGATTGATTAGATCTATGGGATGCAGTGGATGAAAATGTCTAGAGGCCTATGGATCCAACTTTGGCTACAAAATATGATGTAATGGATAGAAAAGCTAAAGGTCTAATAAGACTTTGTCTTGCAGATTCAATTCTGATAAATGTCCACAAAGAACCCACTTCGAAGAATCTTTGGAAGAAGTTGGGTGAGATATACTAAGCCAAATCTCTAGTAAACAATATTTTCTTGAGGAAGAAGTTATATTCATTGAGAATGGAAGAAGGTGGAAAAATTTCTGAGCATCTGGAAACATTCAATATGTTGGTGACTCAGTTGACCTCAATTGGGGTTAAGATGGACGAAGAAGAAAGGTGCCAAACTTTGTTGTGTTCATTGCTAGACTCATGGAACAACCTAGTCATGGCCATTGGGAGCACTGCTGTCATCTTGAAGATGGAGGATGTTGTTGGTTCTCTACTCTCTGAAGAGATGAGAAGGAAGGTCTCTCTGAGTTCCAAAGAGGCTTTAAGTGTTCGAGGAAGACCAAAAGAATGAGGCAAAGATGAAAAGCAATGTGGCCATTCCAATTCCAAAAACAAGGGGAGATCAAAATCTCCTGGTAAGTCCAAGGCAATATGTTGGAATTGTGACAAACCCAGACACTTCCGAAAGGAATGTAAAGGAGACAAGAAGAAGAAGAAGCAAGATTATGATTCTGAGTCTAAAAAGGAAGATGGAGATGCCTTTATTGCAGCCTTGGCCACTCGTGTAGGTGATAATGTATGGTTGATAGAATCAGGTGCATCTTTCCACATGACTACTAACAAAAACTGGTTTAGTAAGTACGAAAACTATGATGGTGGTAAGGTGTATTTGGGTGATGATTCTTTCCTTGATATTGTTGGCCGTGGTAGTATTCATGTGAAATTTTTTGATGGTAGAGTTAGAAGATTTGATGGTGTCTTGCATATCCCAGGACTAGCAAGAAATTTATTATCTGTTAGCAAGTTAATAGATGCGGGTGTGCATGTATAGTTTTCTAAAGTAGGTGTGAAAATGGTGAGAGGTGCTGTGGTGATAGCGAGAGGAAGTAGATTGGGTACATTATACCAACTAGATGCATGCACAGTTGAATGCAATAGAACTTCTGATAAGATTAAGCCAAAAAATACTTTGTTGAAAAAAGAGATGGTTTCCTCTTTTGCGGATGGTCGTGGCTTCTGGGTACCCAAGGGTGCTCTGTCTACTGAATCAAAGTTGCCTGTAGAGAAGACCATGTTATGGCAGCAAAGGCACCATGTTATGGCAGCAAAGGCTTGGCCACATTGGAGAGAAGGGTTTAAAAGCCTTGAAAAATAAAAACCTCGTTGAGGATTTGAATGATTGCAATCTAGAGTTTGATTTCTGCAAACATTGTATTTATGGCAAATAGAACCGCGTTCAATTTTACTCATCTTCTCATAAGTCTTCATGTATCTTGGATCTGATTCATTCTGATGTATTTGGTCCTGTTGATTTTTCTTCTATTGGTAAATCAGTTTATTATGTTACTTTTATTGATGATTTTAGTAGAACATGGGTATATTTTTTAAAGAGTAAATATGAAGTTTTCAGTCATTTTAAGGAGTTCAAGGCTAATGTAGAAACTCAAATTGGAAAGAAAATCAAATGTTTGAGGACTAACAATGGCAATGAGTACTGTTCTACAGACTTTGATAGATTATGTACAGATTGTAGGATTAAAAGACAAAAGACAACTCTATATTCTCCGCAATAGAATGGACTTGTAGAAAGAATGAATAGTACATTGATGGAGAAGGCTAGGAGCATGTTGAGTGGAGCCGGTCTAGAACAAATGTTTTGGGCTGAAACTGTTGCCATTGCTTGTTATTTAATAAATAGATATCCTACATCAGTGCTTGTTGATAAAACACCAATGGAGGCATGGTCAGGGAAAAAGCCTTCACTTAGACATCTGAGAGTTTTTGGTTGTGAGGCATATGCACATGTCCGTAAGGAGAAGAGAAAAAAATTGGATTCTAAGGCTGTCAAATGTATCTTCATTGGCTATAACTATGGTGTGAAAGGATACAAACTTTGGGACCCTATTGCAAAAAAGGTAATTTATTCTAGAAGTGTTATTTTTAGAGAGACTAAATCTTCTCCTGTTAATTTTCAGCTAGAACAAAATAAAGAAATTGAACAAAAAAAAGATGTGATTCAAATTCCTTCTACACCTGAGAAAGTTGAATCGATACCCAAAAATAGACAAGAAGTTGAGGAGAGCTCATCAAGCTCTGAATCTTCAGGAGAGGAGGAAGAAGTGGAAGAACCTCCACCTCAACTTGTTTGAAGGTCTACAAGGGAAAGGCAACCACCTCAAAGGTATGGGTATTCACTTGATGATTGGAAGTGTATATTTGCTTTGAGTACTAACGTTGATGAACTGAGATCTGTGCAAGAAGCTTTGGGTACGAATGATGCGGAGTCCTGGAAAATAGCCATGGATGAAGAGATGGCAGCTCTTAAAAGGAATGATACATGGGGCCTTGTACTATTTCCCGAAGGTCAAAAACCTGTTGGATGTAAATGGGTGTTTAAGAAAAAGATTGGTTTAGATGGAAATGTTGAAAAGTATAAGGCACAGTTGGTTGCGAAGGGATACTCTCAAGTTGAGTGTATTGATTACAGTGAGATCTTTTCTGTTGTTGCTAAAATTACATCCATTTGGTTTTTATTATCTATTGCAGAAATTTATGATCTAGAGGTGGAACAAATGGATGTGAAAACTACGTTCCTTCATGGTGATTTAGAGGAAGAGATTTATATGACACAGCTAGAGCACTATGTGGTAAAAGGTAAAAGCAAGTTGGTTTGTAAGTTAAAGAAATATTTGTATGGCTTGAAACAAAGTCCTAGGATGTGGTACCAGAAGTTTGATACACATGTGTTGAGTTTGGGATTGTGCGGTCTAAATCTGATCATTGTGTATATTTTAAATCTGATGGTGATTATTTCCTGGTAATTGCTTTATATGTTGATGACATGTTGTTTATTGGGAAAGGCAAAGGTTTGATTGCAGAATTGAAATCTCAACTCTCTGTGAAGTTTGAAATGAAATATCTTGGTGCAGCAAAACACATACTTGGGATGGAGATAAGAAGAGATCATGAGAACAGAAAGCTATGGCTTAGCCAGAGTAAGTATGTTTGTTCTGTTTTGCAAAGGTTCAACATGCAGGATTGTAAACCACTTTGTGTTCCTATTGCATTGGGAATGGAGCTCTCTATTTCACAATGTCCTACATCCCCATCGAAGATGGAAGACATGAGCAAAGTGCCTTACCAGAGTGCAGTTGAAAGCTTAATGTATGCTATGGTCTTTACAAGACCAAACATTTCCCAAGCAGTGGGAGTTCTTTCTCATTTTATGTCTAATCCTGGAAGAGTGCATTGGGATGCAGTTAAGAGGGTCTTCAATTATTTGTGGGGTACATCAGAGTACTCTATATGTTTTCATGGTACAAGAGATCAACATTCCCTGGGTATTTTTGGTTTTGTGGATTCAGATTGGGCTAGTGATGTCGATAGGAAAAGATCCACCAATGCATATGTGTTTACTCTTAATGGTGGTGCAATCAGTTGGATGAGAAAGCCATAGGCTGTGGTCGCTTTGTCCACTACTGAGGCAGAGTACATGGCAACTACTCATCCCTATAAAGAAGTCATTTGGCTGAAGCATTTGTGTTCAGATGTTGGATTAAAACATGGAGCAATTATAATCTATTGTGACAGTTAGAGTGCAATCTCCCTTGTGAAGAACCTAACTTTTCATGCCAGGACCAAACACATTGATGTTCAGTATCACTTTGTAAGAGATATGCTTGAGGATGGCAAGGTGAAGCTGGAAAAGGTAGAGACTGTGGTGAATGTTGCAAATGCATTAACAAAGCCTGTGAGCAAAGAGAAGTTTAGATGGTGTTCCAAATTAATGGGCCTTTCAGCCCCCAACAATTAACTATCTATTTTCTATTGGCTCATGCAAGGTGTTCGAAAAGTGGGAGAATGTTAGGAATAAAGCGTTTTAAAACAAAAAGATAAAAATGAAAAAAATAAAGAAAAAGTAAAAAAAAGGAAGTGTCTCAACCTTGCATGGAAATAAAAAATAAAGCAAACCAAGAATAGAAGATTTTGTGATAGGTGAAAAGCGGCTATTTTGAGAAGTATCTTTTATATGGGGATAGAGATAAGATTGAGCTAGGAGATTTTATTATATTTTTCTAAAAAGAAAAGTTTTATCTCTAGAAGATTCTCATATATAATGTAATACTATATATTGGTACTTTGAGATAGTCATTTGTGTGAGAGAAAGGAGAGAGTTAGTTTGCAAGTTTGTATGCTGCCGGAATGTTGTTGAAATTCCTCTAAATTGAGTTGAGGTGAATACTCTTGTAAGAACTTGCATTGCAAGTGTGTTGTAATCTGTTTCAAGATCTAATAATACATTGTGCAGGTTTTGGAGTGTGGGGTTTTTCTCTTGAAAGGGTTTTCCTCACATAAATCACTGTGTTATGGTTTTATTGTTTATGGTATTATGTGTTTCTTCAATTCTCGGTAATATTTTATTTGAAATTTGCATAATCCTCATCTCAAGGTTAGCGTAGGAAGCGTTTCCGCACACCTTTTCTTCCTTACAAAGAAATTCATCTAAAGTTGATTTCCCACATGAGATCTTAACTTGTAAGAATTATTAAGGGATGTGAATTCCTTTGATTTTAATCTCTCTGATGGGATGTATGATTCTGAATCAAAATTATTATAGGCAACTCTACAAGAGTTATTGTCCTTTGTTATGAGTGACTTTTATTTGCACTTACTACTTACTAAGGAAACATTTATTATTTTTGTCATCAATTTTATTTGACATGCTTATCATCCATGGTAGTTAGTTGTATACAATATTATCTCAAAGATAATGGCTAACATGAAAGTAATTTTCTATAGTGAGGCTTCTTGGGAATCTAAAGAGAAACCTTTGCAGTACCCATCTCTTAAATAAGCTTTGAAATGTAACTTTTGGGAAGCGAAGCCTAGTAATAATAAATAAAATAATTTTGTATGAATCATCTAGCTTTTCCTCCACACAAAGCTGCTAGCTTTGACTGAGTTATAGAGGTTGGAGTCATAAAAGTTGTAAATTGTTAAACTCTCTCATTAGATAACGTTGTTAGTTTAAATGATTTTTTGAGGTTGGAAGCAAAAAAAATTGTAAGGTGTCCAACTCTCTCATAAGATAAATTGTTAGCTTAAAATTATTACTAGAGGTTGGAATCATAAAAGTTGTAACTTGTCCAACTCTCCCTTTAGATAAAGATGTTAGCTTTAAATGATTTTAGGAGGTTGGAAACAAATAATGCAATCCGGGGAAGGATAAAGTTGTTATCTTTGTTACTTGTGCTATCTTTGTTACTTGTGCCTTTTTTTCTATTACTTGTGCTTTTGTTACTTGTGTTATCTTTGTTACTTGTGCAGTCTGGTGCAGGATAAAGTTGCTATCTTTGTTACTTATTCTTTTAGTTGGCTTTTTACAATAAAGCTGCAAGCAATAAAGAGGTGATTGTGTTAGGATAAATTATGGGTGTTATGTTAGCAATAAATAATTAGTTGGGTTAGGATAAAGGAAGTGATAAGGTTGTAGATACTACAATAAAAGACCTCAATAGTGTTTAAGCATCCATCTTTGTGAAATACAATTCTTGGTGTTTCTTTCCCCAAATAGCCACCTTATCAGTAAGGCAGTCAGTTGGAGTTTGAGGTCCTATCTTGTCAGGTCAAACCTTCCACATAGTTTCATGTGAGAAGAATTGGTGGAGGTCTTCAATGTTTTTTAGAATAGTCAACTCCAGCTTTTCTTCTTAGAATTTATTTCTAACATGTTCTTTTATGAATGAAATTATTGATCTCTATACTGTAAGTTTCATAATAGCTGAAATATTTTCTCTAAGTGTTTATTAAGGTATTAGAAGTTTAGAACTGCAGATTTCATAATTACAGCTTGTATTTCAGAATTGATGTGCATAATTTTCTATTTTTCAATAGTTGTGTTTCTTTTTGTAACACCAGACTTCTAACAGGAACATCACATTCAGGCTATTTATCCAATATACTTTTAGACTCTAAATGGTTCATGGTATGAGGTACCTTTAAATCAAGATAGAATTTATGAGATCTATTAGGCAGCTTAGGTTGGAATGTCCCAAGACATTTATTGACACAAACCTCCGCAAAAACTTCTTTTTGTCCTTGAATGTTCAGAGGATGATTGACATGCTTTGATAATTTATTCTTTGGTTGTGCTATTTTTGGGTGGCTTTCCTATGCCCCATGTTCTTCACTATGTTTCCTTTTCAAAGCTTTTACCTTTTGCCAAAGCTTGCAAGTCAATGTCCATATCCTCTGATGCACACTTTAGTGTCCAATAGCTTGTTCCCTATCGCAAAACCTCTTCAAACATGCCATGAAGAGAAAGAATGAATCCTTTTACGAATAATTTTTTATGCAACAGGGTGTGAAAGACTCTTATCATTTTAATGGCCTTTTGACAAAACATGAGAAGGGAAAAGCAATGTAAAAGTTACATTTTGAATGATATTGCTAATTTAATTCAAGGTAACAACAATCCTTTGCAAGATAAGTTATTGGGGAGGAAACTCGCAGAATGTAAAATCCACCCCTCGGGCAGTACAATTTTTTTTTTTTTCATTCACAACATCTACCAACTTAAACGATCAAACACCTTCCATGAACTTAATAGTGTTAACTTCAATACTTCTCCATCCCCATAGTGGCTTCATCTCATTATCGCAAATTATATGCTTGCACAAAAGAGTGTTGGTCCCAAGCTTGAGGTCTTTCCTAGACCTATGACCTAAGCCTCGAGGGTTCATAATGACCCTGCCTACATATCCCCTCGTGGGAATCAAAGGCATCGTAGTTCGCCCCACACTAACAAAGGGAGTTCAATCTCTACTCTTATATGAGATCTATTATCTCACCTTTATCCCAAAACTATCAATTTATTACATGTAAGTTATTAACATAGTCAATTATAATATAAGGATAATATCTTGCCATCAAGTGTTGGGTCCATACCAAACATTACCAAGCACCAGTATACAAACATTCACAATATTCACAAGGGGCATATCATACCATAATCCCAAAGATCATACACAAAGACCATTATGAGCATACCCCCATATACACAAGTTGATTAGCTCATACACAATACAAGTGCAACAGTGACTGAATCATGCATAGATCACAAGTGCAACAATGACTGGATCATACATAGATCACAAGTGCAACAATGATTGTCTCATGCACAGATCTCAAGTATACAATGATTGGATCATACACAAATCACAAGTAAAATGAGATTAGCTCATATGTACATCACAAGTATACAATTATTATCTCATTTGCACATCAAAATTACATTAGTGACTAACTCCAACATATATCGCAAATACATAGTGACAAGCTCCATCATACATCACATAAACACAGTAACAAGCTCCACCATACATCACATAACATAATAACAATGGTCAATTAACACATCACAATGGCTAAATACATGTCCATAATGCATCCTGTATAGAAAGAATACTCAAAGGCATTACGCGACTACCCATGGGTCCTATCCTTCCAATCGGGTCTTCTAAGCAATTCATTGACAAATGGGAAGAGGATTTTGTGTATACCATACTTCACACCATGTGTCCTATTCTCAACCCCTTTGAGGCTAAATATAATAACTGACAACTAGAGGATCTTGGCATCCCATACTACATCGTGGGTCCATCCACCATCCCAAGGGTTTCCTGCAAGTAGTGAACCTACCAACCTGTGGATTCAACACCCCATATAGGCCATTGGTGACAAGTTTGTCCACCCAAGAAGAAGTAGCTCCTATCAAATACCACCTTGTGACCTTAGTGGTATTGTCAACTATCTTCTTTGCAATCCTAGGTAACACATGGCATCAATCACTTTCGTGCTTACCAGTGACAACCAATGAACCCTCTCAATACACGGTTAGCCCCAGATTACCATTACCCGCACTGATGGGTCCCTACTTGTGCAACCGCTACGGCCGTATCATAACTAGGGTAGCCCACTACCTTCACCTCCATGAACCAGGTGAATGCAGACTAATCCCTAGCAGTAGCCTAGACATCGGTCCAATGGCTACCTATCACTACTCAAATATCTTGGAGGTTCACTCTTGGGCGAGTCATGCATAACATCAATCACAATCACAATCACAATCACAATCAACCGATACATGGACCTATACATCAGATCCTCTAGATGTGGAGTCAGTTTTCACAACACATAAAGTCACATGGAACCAACACGAGATGGAATTGGCCAAACTTATACATATATTCAATTACCAATTATAAGTAGTTAGATCACTTACTTCATTCATTTACTATTCAAAACACATCATGCGTTAAATACAATTTATTAGATTCCCTTAACTTATTTCATACCCATTCAGCCTCAACTGAAGCTTATGGAGGAGGAAAGGTAAACCACATAAGAACAACCCCAACCCTTGGAGTTTCCCCCCCTAAGCCCTCCCCTACAGACTTGAAGTTGCAAGGGAATCCTTCGCCCAAGGACCGCCTACGTTCCCGCTTCCAAATGGGTCAAAGTCACACGTAGTTCTCCTAACAAAGTCTCTCAAGGATACCTATGCACCAGTTCCTATAACCCATGGATTCACTCCACCTTAAGAATATTGAGGTCTTGGATCAATCTCCACCCAATTTATTATAATCTTGTTTGGTCATATCGTCTCTTATATTTTCATCTCATTGACCTAGCCCGACTAGGCTTATTACTTAATACCAATTTACCTTGGTTCACGCAAACCATAGGAAATCATTTCCAGTTGATACTCGTATAAGGGGTTCAATATTAAAGCTCTTATACACAAGGGGTTGAAATAAATATCTTCAAAGGACAAGCAATAGTATTTAGGAGGTTGTTTTAAGTTATAATCAATGTCGGAATCTTACTTAAGTACCTTGGCAATGCTATGTCCATTCGACCAATACATGAAATCATAGCCCATTAATAGTATTAATAATAATATTCTTGATCTTCTAGTTTTCACTTACCCTATGGAGCAACCCATGTTCTCATAATAGTCTAGTTCATTGATTGGGTAATTTATTTATACCAAATATGACCGTGATGGTCAGCAATAAGGTCACAAGAGATGTCAGATAGCATGATCTCATAGGTTTATTTGTTAACCTAATTTCAACAACATAGTTAAATTAAGCGATATTTATCTTCCACCTATAGTATATGACCATTTTACAATTCACAATAGATCTAATATTCTCCTTTCATTCACATGATATTTCCAGTATCAAGGCTCTCACATTTAAGAGGTTGTTAGACATCATAATACCGTCATAGTAAGCCTTTACCCTTAAATCCCAAGTGGGTTACCAAAAGTCTTTAAAATATGTTTAATACGTTGGGGTTCTAGTGCCACTAAAATAGATCATTATCACTTACATTATTATTCAGCCATAACCCAAAAACTCGGATTAGGCAATTGCATTCCTAGTCCATATGACATAAAGAGTTCTATATAGCTACCCCATTCCATGTAAAACATTAAGATAGTATTATACGTCACCCTCCCCTTTTGTATAGTTTGAAGATTCGAGCCTTTGGACAATGAAATAATTTAACATTGAGGGATTATCCTGTAATATAGAGGTGGTTTGGTTGAGGTAGATAGAAAATCCCAAATTCTTAGGTTTAATAATAAACTTCATTTGATAACCATCAAGGCCACACTTTTTTATATTTATTTTGTCATGATCTAAGTTGCAAGTTAAGCCAACCTTCAAAAATAATATTTTCCATTGATAAAATAATTTAGTGAAGACATCATATTTAGAATGAATAATGTCATCCTAAAACGTACCAAAGGTTAAGAACTTCAATTTTCCTATACCCCTTATAACATTCAGCTTATGGTTACGATTCATAAAGATAAAAGTTGGATTGGTGTCTACCCAATAATGCCTTTTAGTTTTTTTTCTTACAACCTAGATTTTACAATTCAACTTGGGACTATTTGGAATGTCATTTATAATCTACCATTAACATTAGGATTCATAAGTCAAACTTTGCTATAAGGTTGGAAAGTAAAAGTATGGCGTTTCGGTGAGAAACATTAATAGAGGAAGCATTGAGAAAATACTAAGCATAGGAAGAAAGAAATAACTCATATGTGTGGTGTTGGTGATCTAGCTCTTGTTTATCCTTCTCACGTCCTGGATTCTTACCCACCTCATATGCCTTACTCAGATTGTTCAGGTAAAATCCATTTATAGTCTTGCTAAAGGTCACGCCTTAGCTTCATATGCCCTTCCCATTTCTCTTCTCACATCTGGAGGGAGCCCTCTCCTGCACAATCTCCTCCTTCACTTCTTCTTTTTAATCTCTTCCCTTTTCAGCGTAGACAGAGAGGATGTTGGCACGAATTGAGAATTTGGCTCTTTTTCTTTTCACTTGCCAAAACTGCCATTCTTGAAAGTTTCTAAAGCCTTTAAACAAAACTATTTTGCGCTTTTCCCATGCATCTCCTTCCTCCTTCCACACATCCGTTTCTCCTTCTTCTCCCTTGCGCTGCCTCTTCTCCTACACGATTTTTGGTGCCTCCCCACTATTTTTGCTCGAATCCTCTTTTATGAGGTCATCTCCCCCCAAGACTGAGGTCTATTGTGTGAAGAAAAATAACCCCAACCTACAATTATGGATGGATCTAGAGCAAGGATGCCATGCTTAATGGTGGTATGTCAAATCCCTCGCATACTCATGCCATCCCCATTTATTTCAGGATGTCTCCTCCTAACTACAAATATCTCCTATTTTGCAGCCTTTATTTGTTTATTCGCCAGCTAATTGAGTTTTGCTTGAAAGTTTCTCCAAAAAGTTAACCAATGATGGACACCCATGCTTTTTGTCAGTCAGGTCATCACTAGCCTTAGCAAAATAATGGTAATGGAAGCCCTTAGCTTCACGTGCAGCCCACACCTTATTCATTGCACAATACCCCTTATATCTTACTCGCCATTCCATAAATTGTCTCTTTTTTCTTTTCCTTTTTTTGTTTCTTTTACCCTTCGTGCATAATCTGACGTGGAGGTGGCTGACAGGTATGTGACAGGAGACAACCCACGAGTTTCAAATGGCTTCCCAAATTTCTTATATCATCTAAATTTTAGCATCGTAGAGGAGGGGTTGACAACAATTATGGAGAAAACAAAAGCTTCATGCAAGGATTTGAAGGCTCCAAATACTACAATTTTCACTCTTATTCCCAAGAGAAAAGATGCTGTCTTGATAATTCTAAAACTTCACGTGTAAAATTATATTCCCAAGAGAAAAGATGCTAAGAGGCCATACTCTATAATCCTCATTTATGGAAAGACAAAGAACACACTTTGGGAGAAAGAGATGCAAAACATAAAGAATAAGATTATCATTAGACAAAAATATAGCTATATACATTAGGAAGAATGACACTTCTAAAATCGATTGCGTAATCTATTCTAAACTACTAGCTTTTCAATGTTAAGAATCCCAAAGAGAATTGTCAAAGATATATATAAGATAGTGTCATTTAATCAAACAAAAAAAAGAGCAGCATAAAATTCTAATCATCCTAGCAAAGAGTTTTATCTCCCATGGAAGTGGGTGGGTAAGAGTTTGCAATTATGAAAAACCTAGTTCTAAGCACAAAGCTAATCTACAGAAATTGCAAGGAAAAAATGTCAATTGGAGTTCTCTAATTAGGATAAACCATTTGGACTCGAAGGAGTTGGCACCAAGAGATCATCAAGTTGTTCAATATTAGCCAGTGGTTAAAGCATGTTTAGACACAATTCCTACAAGATGCAAAGGGTGGGGAATTAATGTCAAAGGAATCCTCCTCAAGATGTTGTGTCAAGTTGAATATTTACAGGACATCAAAAGGTAAATCAATCTTATCAGTTCCACATTGTATTCTTTGAAACACAATGGAAAGGGTGATTGTATTTGAATCTAAACATCACTAGAAAAAAACTAAAGAACAATATTGAAAAAGGTTTGGTGGTATATCTTCATTTCACTCTAAGTAGAGGTATATGGAAAATGCTTGTAGAAGTCAACTAAAAAAAATATCATAAATGCAATTGGCAAAGGTATCATGAGAACTAGAGACTCAACAATTTATTTGAAGAGTCTATGTCATTGATGTGTTAGCCAATGTTAGACGTAGCTTCTAGGAAACGTTGTAATAGAGATAAAAATGTGAAAGTATATAAATACTGATAGAATTCTTCAACAAGAATCCTATGTTAACAAGGGAAAATAGCCATCTAATGATTGAATAAAAAATTAAAACATTGTACAGATAGTCCATATGAAGAGTAGTTGTTTCAGTTAAATAGGTAGTGATAGTTGGATTTCAGGAAATCATGTCCTGTGTTATAGTGATGTTGTATGAACCTATTGAGGAAAGAAGAGCAATAGATTTAAGGAAACTAGCTTAGTCAAGTTAAATCAATGGAATTGGTCATCTGAGACAAAACAATACATTTAGAAGAGGAATAAATTAAAAGTATTAAATAAATAGAAATTAAAAAGGCAAAGAACTTGAAATAAATTACAAGTTAAAACAAGTTTGCAATCATCCATGTTCCAAGAGATTACAAGTTGGTTACTTGGGCTTATTTGTTTGTTTAATTATGTCATCAACTAAGATCTTTCCTGTCTCAAATGATCAGTTCTTTTTTCCATAAGCATCTTACAGTCCTTGATACTCTGAATGTTGAACTTGTATATTCTACTAGCATATAATTGTTGTGATATATCAATCCATATAACTTGAGTGTAGATTACTTCCCTAATTACTAAGGAAAAATTAGGCATGGTGCATGAATATTTTGAGTAACTGAAGGAAAAAGTATAATTTATTTATATCAAATAAATGCTTTTGATAATTTGTTGACAAGATAAAGCTTATACAAAAACACAAAAAGAAATTGATGAAAATTAGTGTAATGCTATAAATGTAGAAGCCTCACTAATTCTCATGACTGTAGTGGTACAAAATTTACAACATTATAATTCCTTATCTTGTCACTCCAATACCTGTAGCGTACACTTATTGAAGCACAAGAATTGGGTTTATTTGAATCCATAACACTCTAGAAATGAATCAATAATATCATCTTGTTAACATATAAAAAAATAAGTGTGCCCAAAAATAACATATCATTTCAAGAATTCCAACATTACACTCAATTTATAATCATATCTGCAAAATGGACAAGTCATTTACACCAAATGAGAGAATGTACACATGCCATCACAATATAATCTATTTAAATTTTAAACATTATTTTTGACCATACAAATAGCCTAAAGGCTAAAAGCTTTGATGCACAACTATGATGCACATCCCAATAGCTACAATCAACAAAATAGAATTTATTCTAGAGTTATTTCTTAACCAGAGAAAATCTAACACACTACATGGATACATATAATCAATTAGTTATGTTGTGTAAATTGTATTTCCCTGTGCTAATTTTATTACTTTTGCATTATCTGTTTGTGGTTCTTGATAATGGCTATAGCCTTATCTCTCAAAGGGTGGGAATTTAAATGACTGATAAGTGAGAATGGTTTTGGATTACATTTGGGTTTGTTTAGCATATTTTTTGATTTGTTAACCAATATTACCATAAGTTGAGATGGATTGGTGGTTGTAGAATTTTCTTAGTGGGTTGACCACATATTATGTTGTGTAGTTCTATGGAGGTTTGCACTATA
>VDFB02230277.1:0-11702 GCA_007258455.2 Sequoia sempervirens
TTCTTGGCAGGCCATGGCAATATGACAGAGGTGCTATATATCATGGGAAGGAGAACACCATTGAATTCAAGAAGGATGGAAGAACTTTCAAGTTGCAGTCATTATTAGAAGAAGATGAGGGACAGTCAAAGGTACCTAACATCATGTTGAGCAGTGGTAAGGGGTTCCTTAAGGACCTACACCAAGGAAATGAAGGATATGTGATCCTAATGCAGTCAAAAGATGAAGAAAAGGCTGAGAAGACAATCATACCTGAAACAGTTCAAAGGCTGCTAGAAAAGTACAAGGAAATTGTCAGTGATGGTACACCTGCAACCCTACCTCCAAGGAGAGCTATAAGCCATCAAATTGATTTCATACCTGGAGCTTCCTTACCTAACAAGGCAACATACAAACTCACACCGGATCAGAATCTTGAAGTGGCTAGACAAGTGAAGGAGTTGTTGGATCAAGGCTTGATTCAAAAGAGTATTAGTCCATGTGTAGTCCCAGTGGTTTTGGCAACAAAAAAAGGTGGTAAGTGGAGATTATGTACTAATTCTAGAGCAATTAATAGAATCACCATTAGGTATAGATTTCCTATTCCTAGAATTGAAGACCTGATGGATTGTCTTGGAGGTGCACAATACTTCACCAAGTTGGATCTTAAGAGCGGGTATCATCAAATCAGAATCAAGGAGGGTGATGAATGGAAGACAGCTTTTAAGACAAATGATGGCTTATATGAGTGGAAAGTGATGCCATTTGGCCTCTCAAATTCCCCTAGCACGTTCATGAGACTAATGAATGAGGTGCTTAAGGATTTCACAGGAATCTTTGTAGTAGTCTATCTTGATGACATACTGATTTTCAGTAAGATAGCAGAAGAACATTTGAAGCATGTGGAGATGGTACTTAAAAGGCTGCAAGAAGAATGGTTGGCCATTAACCTTGAGAAGCGTGAGTTCTTCAAACAAGAACTTGTATATCTAGGCTTTGTAGTATCCCAAGGAATGTTAAAGATGGATCCGAGCAAGGTGGAATCCATCCTAAACTAGCCCACACCAACCACAGCAACAGAGATAAGGAGCTTTCATGGTTTAGCTCAGTTTTATAGGAAATTCATCAGGAATTTTAGTGGTATATGTGCAACAGTTCTAGACACAATCAAGGGTGGTCTAAAAACAAAGTTTAAATGGACTCAAGAGGCTGGTAAAGGGTTTGAGAAACTGAAACAAGAAGTGGAAACTCAACCAATTTTATTATTGCCCAGTTTTGATAAGTTGTTCACAGTTGAGTGTGATGCAAGTGGAGTAGCAGTAGGAGGAGTACTTAGTCAAGAAGGTAGGCTTGTAGCCTTCTTTAGTGAAAATCTCAATGAGGACAAGAAAAAGTACTCTACCTATGATCTTGAGTTATATGCTTTAGTGCAGTCCCTTAGGAAGTGGAGTTATTTGTTTAAAGGGTTTGTGGTCATCCGCAGGATAACTTCGAGCCTCAATTACATCAACACCCAAGAGAAGCTGAGTAATAGACACTTGAAATGGATGGAATACATCCAAGCTTTCACTTTTACAATCAAGCACAAGAAGGGACAAATGAATAAGGTGGTAGATGCATTAAGTAGAAGAATGTTGACAGTGCAGGAAATACAGTTGAAGAGCATTGGATTAGAGAGTTTCAAAGACCTCTATGGTGAGATGAAGACTTTTCAGAAGCCTACAAGGTATGCTCTGATTTTGAGAATCATTTTCATAGTCAGTATGCTGAGTATACATTGCAAAATGGACTGTTATTTAAGGGTAATCTGTTATGTGTCCCAAGAGGATCAATGAGGGAAAATCTGATCCAAGAGAAACATAATGGTAGTCTTAGTGGGCAAAGATGTTAGGAAATATGTGGAGCAGTGTGTTGTTTGCATGAAAGCCAAAGGGGGAGCTAGCAATGCTGGTTTGTATCAGCCCCTGCCTATTCCTAACAGACCATGGGAGTGTGTGAGCGTGGATTTTGTGGTAGGTCTTCCTAAGACCAAAACTGGTTTTGACAGTATTTATGTAGTTGTGGACAAATTTAGCAAGATGAGTCACTTTATCCTTGCAAGACTACACATGATGCTAGCTACATTGCCCATCTTTTCTTCAGGGAAGTTGTAAGAATCCATGGATTGTCATTGAGCATTGTATCAGACAGGGATGTGAAATTCATGAGCCATTTTTGGAAGACTTTATAGAGCAGATTGGGTACAAATCTGTCTTTTGGATCAGCTTACCATCCACAGACCGATGGTCAAACAGAGGTGGTTAATAGAGTGTTAGGAAATATTTTAAGATGTTTAACCAAAAAGTGTGGACAAACATGGGATATGGTGATTTCTCAAGCTGAGTATGCTTATAATGACAGTGTAAACAGAACTACAGGGAAAAGTCCATTTGAAGTGGTATATGGGATGCACCCAAGAGGAATTTGTGAACTTAGAGACCTTGGATCTCAGGAGAATAGGAGTGGACATGCAGAAGACTTCACTCAGACAATGAAGGAGATTCATGAGCAGGGTAAGAAGACAATCACAACATCAACACAAAAATTGAAAGATAAAGTTGATGTGTCAAGGAGAGATGTGCAATTTGCAGTAGGTGATTATGTTCTGGTCCATCTTAACAAATCAAGGTTGCAGAAGGGAATGTCAACCAAAATGCAGATGAAAAGAGTGGGACCATGCAAGGTGTTAGCCAAGTATGGGAAGAATGCATACAAGGTAGAACTACCATTAGATTTGGGCGTATCTCCAGTATTTAATGTTGCTGATTTGATCAGGTATAAGGGGACAGTCAGTGATGAAGTTCAGAACAGTTAGGAGATCTTTAAGGATATCAGTAATATACCCCTTCCTAATCAAGAGAAGCCTCAAGCAGAGAAGATCTTGGAGTCTAGGGTGAAGAAGGCTACAAGACACAAGGTGTACATGGAGCATCTTGTCAAGTGGAGGAACAAACATGAATCTGAGGCTACCTGGGTTGAGGAAGCTGACTTTAAGAAGCTAGGCATTAATCTATCACTGATATCACCTCAAATTCCTTGATCTTTGTGCAGAGAGGGGGAGAATGGTGCAGGAGCACTTGACAAAGTTGGAGCACCTAGCAAGGTTTATGCTTTATTTAAAGTTTTTTTGGTTAATGCTCATTTTGTTGTGCAATGTAAGGTCTTGTGGACCATCTTGTTTATGGTTGAGGACCTTTTCTCCTTATTTTAGAAGTGTTGAAGTTGAATAAGTTTGGAAGCTTAAGTTTGGGTTGTTTTCCTAAAATAGACCTAGGTTGCAAAACACATTGTATTTTCCAACACTCAATGTTTGGCCGTTCCTAGGCTCGAAAGAGGAAACCTAACTGTTTCCAAGTTGTTAAAAATTTATCTCTTGACCTATTTGAGGGTTGGAAGAAATTGGAGCACGTGAAGTTTTATCAGAAAAATAGAAATACTGTGATTTTTGGTGTGGAAATTATGTTTTACTGTTCTTGTTTTGCATGACAGTTGCTAGATGATTTGAAGAGGCATTTTGTTGTTTTGGTTAGCATGTAAGGAAGTCTCTTGAAGCATCTTTTTGGAAAAATAGACAGCTAGTCATCGCATTTCAACTTGTTTAGTAATTCTGTGTTTTTCTTTCTCGCTGTTTTGACTGGTTATTCTGGTAAAAATGGAGGTTTAGTCTGTTTCCTCATCGTACCAAGAAGTATGGGCTTATTGGAAACAGGGCTAAACCCCATGTGTGTACATAATTTAGTGGTAGGATCCTTTAAGAATTCTGGAAGCATGCTAAAAATCTTTCCCTAGGCAAGTTGGTCAATACCCGGTTAGGGAAAGACTGTGTAATATCAGTTCTAACATGGCAGGGGTGATGAATCTTGGTTAAAGCAACGTGTGCAGTAGTAGCAGGAGCCTTCACCAAGGTTGACAAGAAGGCAGGACCTTTGAATGATCATCTGGAGGCTAGAAAGTATAGACAGTCCAAGAAAAGGTCAAGAAAAACCCTAGTTCTTGCAAGAACAGGGTACACCTGTGGACGGACAGAAAAAGAGACCAAAACCTCAAGAATCTGTTAGTGCTTGGAATTTGAGCCAGGGTGTCAGAAGGAAGCTTGGTCTAATCAGTTGAAGGAGAGGAGTATTAAGCATTTTTCTTGGGTGAGGAGGCCTAAAAGGGGCTCAAGCCTAGTAGCCCTTCCCAAACCCTAGACTAGGGTTTTGTGCAAGTGATAGAGAAGTGGTGTATGGAGGTTGAACAAGAACCTTCCCTAGATAGCTTTGAAGCTATGGAAGCCTATGCATACCCCTGCAAGCAAGTTAGGAGGCATTAGAGGTTGTCTAGTCTTTAAAAGGATTAAGGGCTAGGGAGAGTGAGAGAGGAAAAGTACCAAGTTTGGCTTGGTAGCAGCAAACTAGAATGATAGCAGGGTTGGCCAATGGAACAGGGGTGCCTAAATGGCAGAAGGATCTACATGTTGAGTGGTGGATGAAGTAACACCAAGAGGGGTTATCAAAGGTGAGACCTGGAGCATTGAGATTGAGATTGTCTCAAATCCAACCTGTCCCTATCAACTACCTTCAGGAATCCAACAAAATAAAGAATTGTTGTCTCAACTCACTCACACACACACATTTTCTCTTATGATTTGTGGCTCACTTTCGTTACTTTGCATCACACTTTCATACAATTCTTCACAATTCAACTTGCTTTTATACCATCCTAAACCTTAGAAACTTTCTCCAAGGTCGGCCACAAATACCTCATTTGATAAATTCAAATTAGGTTAGAAACTCAACATTCCCATGGTGGAAAGGAATGGGAGTGTACCAATAAAACATTTAAATAAGACCAAAAATAATGTCTCGGATCAACCGCACACTTCCTAAATTTAATTTTATTCTTTGAATGAAGTGTAAACACTAGGTCGGCCAAACCTAATGACAACACAAATGAACATTGATGTACATGCTTTCCGACAAGAAGATGACATGCAAACTCCACAACACACTTCATTATGCACAAGAATACATCTCAGATTTCTTCAAATACATCCGCAACAAATGCAATATGCTTCAAACTCTGAACACCTTTCACCAATTCATCTGGACTGTGCAAACCCATATTGAAACACTAAAACATAACTTCTAAATCACAAAACTTCAACCTTCTTTTCCAAAAAATAGAGAACACCATCTCAAGACATATCCTAGATCCGCAAGATCTGAAACAAAACAACAGAGGACTATGAAGTAGAAACATTTCTCTAGGTCCATAGAAGATCAACTCTTCCAAAACAATTCACACACTGGTGAATGTAACTTTCATGTACTATCACACCAGAAGCTAAAAATTAGGATATATCACCACAAGATCACCATTATCAAATATTCAAATCCACACAAGCATAAGATCAACACAGGAGAAACCCAGAGAACATTCATCACTCTGACTTCTCTTCTTTATTAATTTTCTCAAAAGCAATTGGAAACTCATCAACACAACACATCTGCAATGACATAAAGATAACTCCATGTACTCACAACATCTCAGCAACATCTCATCTATACATGTATAATCTACAACATATTGAACTGTGTTGACATCAATGCCAACATTAATGACATCACCAGACTAGCTCATACTTGCAACGATTTCACCCTTTGTCATTGATGGCAACACATGATGTGAAAAACCATCAAAGAAAACTTTTTACACAATATCCCGAGAAAACACCTTCTCTTCTGTTGCAACCTTTTTTCACATGAATTTATCTCACCCTTTGACATCAATGGCAAAGAACAAAAACTTCGATTACTCCCCCTTAGGATTACACTCATACTGCAACAATGAAAACCTTTTCTACTCCCCCTGCGGAGTAGACCCATTTATCGGTCTAAATAAATAAAGAATTTGTGAGTTCACTAGAATGATGCACCTTCATGTGCACTTAGTTCAGAGGGAAAATGACCACCAAAATCTCCCTAAGATGTTCAAAATTATCCTTCAAAAGAGCCTTAGTAAATATGTCTACAATTTGTTCCTTTGTTGTCACATACTCCAATCTAACTTCATTTTCCAACACTTTTTCTCTCAGGAAATGATATTTGATAGATATGTGTTTTGTTCTTGAGTGCATAAACAGGCTCTTTGAAATGTTTATTGTACTTGTGTTGTCACAGAAAATAGAAATAGGCTCATCACATATCACTCTAATGTCTTTTAGAGTTTGCTTCATCCACATAACCTGTGTGCAGCAGGATGCTACAGCAAAATATTTTTCCTCTACAGTGGATAAATAAACCGAGTCTTTCTTTTTACTCAACCATGAAACCAATCTTCCACCAAGAAAGAAATCACCACCACTACTACTCTTTTAGTCATCTACACATCTGGCCCAATCAACATCAGTATAAGCACTTAGAGTGAAATCATCACTCTTAGGATACCATAATCCATAATCCGGTGTACCTTTAAGATATCTAAATAACCTCTTTACAACTGTAACATGTGCTTCTTTAGGATCTGCTTGGAATATTTCAACTAAACATATTTCATGCATAATATCCGATCTAGTAGTAGTAAGATATAACAGTCTGCCAATCATAGATTTGTATTTGCTCTGATCAGTCTTAGCAAATTCATCATCTTTGCTCAGTTTACATTTGATTACCATAGGAGTATAAACCAGTTTGGAATCATCCATCCCAAACTTATTCAACAACTCTTTTACATACATAGTGTGAACAAGTGAAGTTGTCCTATTCTAAGTGATGCAAAACATGTAAAAATAAGGAAAACAACACTAACACTTCAAGATAGGGCTACGATAAACTTAAACAAAACAAAGATAAAAAAAGAAGTTGATTATACCTTGTTTAAGCTTGTTCTTTGGTTGGAACTTTGATCTTCAATTCTTTGTGTGCTCCTTTTGATGGCAAGATATAATGAAAGTGGATGCAAAATGCTCTATGTGAGATGAGGATTCAAATGGGCTATGTGGGTAGTTGGATGAGTGAATGCAAAATGCAAAAGATGAATCTTGCAAGTGTTCAACAATGGAGGTTTCAAAGTGTCAAGTGCTTGAGATCTTGAATGCAAGTGTATGAATGCCTAATGAATGAGAATGAATGAAAATTTCTCATTTTAAGAGAGGAATTCTCTAGAGAATTTTGTTACCCTTTTTTTCACTCATTGGTTCAGAAGGGTAGAATTTGTTTTAAACTAGAGAAAATAAGGTATATTTTATTATCCTTCTTCATCACATTCAAATGTATAAATGAAAATATGAAAATATTACAACTACAGACCATTACATTCATACACATGTATGTAATAGAGAAAGATTCACATATTTCTGAAAATGTAATCTTTATTGAATGTGATAAGGTACATGTGTCTCACACAGCAAGCCGTGAGACTAACTTTTCTTTGATACAAATAAAGGTAAATCAATACATGAATAAATGAAGGAAAATAAATAAGCATGTAGAAGGGATGACCAGTCATTTCCTCAATGACTTGTTGAGGTTTGTCTCACTTTGATGTTGTCCTTATTGCTTGTCCTTCCTAGTTTCCATGTGCTCCTGTCCCTGCAGTAGTCAAAGAAATGTGTTAGAGTTATAATCTAAGCAATGAAAAGTCATAACCATACATGATCATTTATATTATCCACCTATCCATGTATCAATTTATCTCCATGTGCATCAGAAGATCAATGAATGCCTTAGGTGTTTAGGAAAACCATTTGGTCAACGTACACACAAAAGACAGTCATTTTTCCTAACTTGTTTGTTCCATGTGCAGTTATTTTCAGATCAAATGAGTGGAGACAAATGCGGCTCCCACAAGGGTTGAGCCCAACTCATAGTAATGATATGCAAGTTTGAATAATATCAGTGCTATAAGTTAATTTTACTTTCAGATTGCATTGCAAATTTAAGTGAGTAGTGATCTAAGCTTCACTTAAGTCATCATCCAAGAATAATAAAATAGAATACTATTATGCCAATATTTTAGTTATTCTCTTCCTTGTTGGTGAGAAATGATAGAGAGGGTTAAGCAGTAAGAGTGATGTTTAAAAAAAATAGCAGAGTTTGAAAATTTGGAGCAGTCAAGGAAGTTTCTATAACAACAATATGATAGAGAAAGCCAAAAGTCAACATGATTGCCCTGAGGCCCAAAACAATATCCATCAAGAGTAGCATAACAATGAAGATTCATACAAGAGGTATTTGATAGTAGGAAGCTGCACTATTGTGTTCAAGATCAAAGTAACAATACCATATACCACGACAACAAAAGCTTTGATAACTGGGTATAAAGGTCAAGCAACAATTATAAGTAGTTCATTATTGATTGGTTGAAGGTTTATTCTCATACATTGTAAATGTGAGAATAATTATTCATAGTGACAGTTGGTGATGCACACAAAATCCAATCATTGAAGATTGTTTTAGTATAGGAATACAGTTCTATGCGAAACTAGAGAAGGGGTTTATCATTCACAATAATGAATTGACAAATTCACTGGTTTAAGTAGTAAGCATCTAAGGAATGAAGCTACAACAATAGTTAGATCAAATAATACAATCAAAGACATTCATGGCATGATGCTTAGCAAAATTACATTGCTAAGTGAGAGACTAAGAATAGTGATCTATCATGTCAAAGAGCTATGATTTCCATAGGCAATAGCTATCCTTGAGTGCACAGGGCAAGAAATGAGGATGATTGTTTTATATCATGGTATCATTAGTGATATTGTATGTGCAACCATGCAATCATAGAGCAATATAATGGAGAGAATTCAAGGTTTGCATATTAGTGGAGTTTCTGATTATCAAGCGAGAATAAATGGTAAAGGAAATGCAATAATACTTGTAGATAGCATTTTATAACAACATTTCATTTCTGTGTAGCAAATTTTTATAACAATCAAGTCAAAGCGTAGGGAATGTTATAGTCTTTACATGAAGGCACAGTTTTATACAAAAAAAAAAGCTATGACTGGCAGAGTAATATACAATCAGTAGTTCATAGTGCATTTTGTTTGTAAACAACCAAATTCTTGGCTATGAATGATTTAAGAAGTTATAGAAAGGATCAAAAGTCACGCCAAAAAACCAAGAATGATCTGAAGATATATATGGCCGCACCCATAGGAGCAAAGAGGATTAGTATGGATGCAACCATTTGAAAGAATCAAAAATGAAGTTTACACAGAAAATGCACATGAAAGCTTTAGATATTTGCAACAAAAAGTATGGCCGTGGCCCTGGTAATTAAAAGTGATCGTATATTTTTGCACAGGAAAACACTTTATTCAAAATATGCTCATGTTCTTTGCAAACAAAATTCGAATACAACATTTTTATCTTGATGAAAGCAATTAAAAGACTATAAACAAAGAGATTACTCACAGGCTGGTGTTTGAAATACTTTCAAAACTGTTGTTTTCAAGCTTCCAAAACTCCATACAGAGGCATATATGGTCATCGAATGCATAGAAAGGAACACAAATAAATGGAATGGATGAGTGAGAAATAAGAAAGAGATGCAAAAGCCGCGGCCTCAGAGGCCAAAAGTTTATAACAGCCTTTGAAATACATAGGAATCTCCCAAAATTGAAGACAAAATTTGACTTACCATGCTTCATATCTCTAGAATCTGCAAAGAATGGTGAGATTTCCAAGCTCAAGGTTGATTAGGGATTGCTGGTGGCAGTCAAGCTTTAGCTAGAAGACTCAAAAATGAATGATAACTTTCATTCTTTTCTTTTTCATTTAGGGTTTGATACCCTAATGCAAATTGGTGAAGAAATGGCATTCTAGCCATTATTTTATAAAATGCAATATGAACCATGAGGATATAAAGCCTTTTGTTTTGTGCTTTAAAACATTATTTTTCCTTCTATATGCCACATCAAAAGTCTTTAAGACTTTTCAGCATGTTGACTTCCCTTTAGAGCCGATTGATATTGTCATATTTTGCATAAAATGTAAAATCCACTTTGGTGATATAATATAAGTCACTTAAAGTGTGATATTTTTATTTGTAAAATTAAAGGGGTCGCTCATGCATGTCATTGAAGAGAAAAGATAGATCTTAATTTATGATTTAGAGAGCATCTTGGGAAGTTGTTTGCAGTTTGCAAACATCAGGAGGGTATCTAGGGATGTTAGAGAAGATTCAGGGGTCGGATTTGACTTCTCTCAAGCAGTTAGGATGCCTTTATTTGTCAGTTGGAGTGCTTTCAGAGGTTGCTTTACTGAGTCATAGGGTGGTTAATGACTTGGGAATTCTTTTCCATGTATCTGACTTTCTTTTAGAGAATGGAGTGTCCTATTTTGGGGGCTATTTTTTGGATCCGACCTTGGATGGTTGTGAGTTGTACTTATGAGTTTTGAAGCTCATTTTTCAGTTAGTTCTTCTACATTCAGTAATAGAGACTTTTGGAGACTTTCAGTGCCAGAGTTTGTGTTCTTTTGGCAGTTGTAACTCATGATATTTTGAGGACTTCCTCAGTTATTTTCTGATAATTAAAGAGCTTTTGGGACCTATTTTGGAGTTCACTTTTGTATGTTTTTTCCTATTTTCAATTTGATGTTTCATGCTGAGATTTACTTTAATCCTACATGTTATGTCTTGAAATTTGTTTGAAGTGAAGATATTACAACTGAATAGATTATAGATTGTGAAAATTTATCTAGTTTAGGCTTGATTTGTTGTGAGGATTTTATATTTTCCTACTAAGTTAAAGTCTGGAACTAGTTTAATACCTGTCTATAAATATTTTTTTATGCAGTGGCTCATTTACCAAAGTCGTGTTCTATGCACTTAGTATTGTCAAATTTTCATTGTTATGTGTTGTTAGAACAAGATATCATCATATTTTCAGTGTATCACCTTGAAAGGTTTTAAAGTATCTAGTTGTTTATTGTTTAGTTTTCTTCCTATCCCTTCTCCCTTCAAGTTTAAGTGCATTTAGATGTTTATCTGAATAGGAGCCAACCTAGAACCCCCGGAGGTTTCCCTTCATTCCAACAGTCCCACATAGAAGTGAATCCAATGTTTTACCAAAATTGTTGAAACTTGTGTAGTTCAGAATCAGGTGCAAATTTTGGTAACAATCAAATTCAATGGTCAAGATTGAGCCAACATGGCCAAGATGAGGGGCTATGGTGAGTTGAGGACTCACAAGCCCTCACATCTTGCCATGTGGAAATGAGATGGAAAAATGACATGGTGAGGTGGAGAGGGTACAAATGAGGTGGAGGTACTTTCAAGTGCCTTCGGATGAGGAGAAGATTTCCTCAAAAAGGAACTTTTTGTTCCCATATGAGAGGAAAGTGACATATGAGGAATTTTAGTATTCCTCAAAAATATCCATAGGGAAGACATAATTGGTTGGAGAAATAAATGTGAATTTTAAATTCACATGATTGGAATGGATAAGGTGGTTGGGAGAATAAATATGAATTTTAAATTCATCTGAGAATCACCTTGTGGATAAGACAAGGTTCTTATGAAGGAAGCTAAAAAGTACCTTGTGGATAAGACAAGGTCCTTATAATAGGAGGTTTTTGACCCCATGTGACTGATGTGACCTTTCAATGATCACATGGGGAAGAGGAGAATCCTTGGAGGGATAAAAGTGAATTTTGAATTCACATGGGGAAGAGGGTCTATACCAAGTATGGAAA
>VDFB02230278.1:0-11390 GCA_007258455.2 Sequoia sempervirens
TCATAGAGGCAAAGACAATTATAGGAGAAGATCAAAATCTACAAAAAGATCAAAATCCAGAGGCAGAATTGGCGACTATTGGTTTTGTGGTAAGCCTAGTCACACTAAAAAAGATTGTTATTCCTATAAGAAGGCACAAGAGAAGGTTAAAGACAGCGAGGTTAATGTTGTTTATGAACACAATGATAGTGTTTTGGTTTTTTCCGTAAGCAAACTCACTTCAGACTTGTGGGTTTTAGATTTGGGTGCATCTTTTCATGCTACCTCTCGTACGGATGCCTTCTCTAATTATCAAGGACAGTTTGGGAATGTTTATTTGGGGGATAACAAATCTTTAGAGATCATTGGTAAAGGGGATGTTCTCTTACAATCCAAGAATTGTACCACATGGCTTTTGCAAGATGTTAGACATATTCCAAAACTCAAGAAGAACTTGATTTCTATAAGCCAACTTTTTTCACAAGGCTACAATACTTTTTTCTTTCCAGATTCGTGGAAAGTTAATAAGGGTGCCTTGCAAATTGCCAAAGGAGATAGAGTGGGAAGCTTATATGTTTTTGAGAATGGTTCTCAAGTGGGAGTTGTTATGGCACTAACAGACAGTGAGACTGTTCTTTGGCACCAACGTCTTGGACACATGAGTAAGAAAGGCCTTGAAGTGCTGGTTAAAAGAGATCAATTACCGAGCTTGAAATCAGTGGATTTGGAATTTTTCCAACATTGTCTTTATGGCAAACAGAAGAGGGTCAGCTTCTTGAAGACGGGACGTGAAAAGCGTACTTCACCTTTGGAGCTTGTCTACTCGGATGTCTTTGGACTGACTAAGGTAACTTCTCTTGGTGGGGCTAACTATTTTGTAACTTTCCTTGATGACTGCACTAGGAAAGTTTGGATTTTTATGATTAATAGGAAGTCTGAAGTTTTTAGCAAATTCAAAAAATTTAAAGCTTTGATTGAAAATCAAAGTGGACATAACATCAAATGTTTGCAAACGGATAACGGTGGTGAATTTTGTTCACTAGAGTTTGATAATTTTTGTGCTGAGAATGGTATTCGGAGGATCAAAATTGTTCCTTTTATGCCTCAAGAAAATGGGGCTGCGGAGAGGTTAAATAGAACAATTTTGGAGAAAGCACGTTGTATGCTTTCCAATGCAGGATTGGCAAAAGAGTTTTGGGTTGAAGCTTGCAACACAGCAGTTTATTTAATTAATCGAAGCCCATCATCACGGTTAGATTTTGGTCTTCCAGAGGAGGAGTGGCTTGGAAAGTGGATCTCCTATTCACATCTTTGAGTATTTGGATGTGAAGCATTTGCTCTTGTTCCCAAGGAGAAAAGATCCAAATTGGACCCCAAATCTCAGAAGTGCATCTTGTTGGGTATGGCGAAGATCAATATAGATTTCGGTTGTGGGATCTTGTCACCAATAAGATTATTCGCAGCAAGGATGTGTTTTTTAATGAGCATGTTTTTCCAGCTTTGCAGACAAAGGCAGTAGTTTCTAAGGAATATGTACCTCTCTCAGTTTTTGAAAATGACCATTTTATTTCAGGAAATTCGCCGGCAGGTAATGTAGGTGGAATGAATTATTCACCCACCTCTGTTTTTCCCCCTGCTCCTTCTATGACGTCTTCTCTAGTTTCTCTAAATGATGGAGGTAATAATTTGTTTGGGCAGCCTTATGAGAGTGGAATTCAGTTTCCTGTGCACCCCTCTCAGACTCCTCTGTTCTCCACACAAGATCCAATTTTTGCTTTACAGCCTTCCAAACTGAGTATGCTGCCCCCAATTCTCTCTCTACCACGGGGTCCTTATTGTCATGGTGTCGCCTTCATCTCATCGCCACGGAGTTCACTAGACTCATGATCTAATTTTTTTTGGTTTGTTTCTGGTTTTGAATACTTCATGGCATATTTTCAGCCTATTCCGCTTTTGTCTTGATCGCGGGACTCCATTGAGCCTATCACACACCTTCTCCTTTGGTGTTGATGCGGTCACTTTTAATTCATAGCCTTCTGAAGGAAGTGTCAGTGGTGTTCCCTTTCATTCATAGCCTTCAAGAATTTCTCCACCGCCACTCTTAAATGCCACGCCGTCTCTTCCTCATTCTTCTCTGCCTACGTTGATTAGTTCGCAGTCTTTCACCTCTTCACTTGGTACGCATAACCATGGAAATGTGTATGGGAAGAACATTAGGGACTTTACCCAAGCAATAGGAAATGTGCAAATGCAGGGGCTTGTATACCTAGAAGACATACAGAGGCAGAGTCATTAAGAAAATGTTCAGACCAGAGGTGATTTGCATAATGAAATAGACAATGTTCAAAGTCAATTATGGAGGGAGATGAATATAGAGGTTGAATTTGGCCGGGACCTCAATTGTTGGTCTACCCAAGGAGACCTCCTTTAAATTTTTTTTTTTTTTTTGATTATGGGGAATGGTTGGCAAGTTCCAGCATCCGTTGGACTTGAATTGGGAGATTTGTTGAGTGCTGAAGCCCAACGGGCATTCTATTTCCCTCCAATTCGTTGTCTTTTCATATTCCTCTTCTAGGAGTGAATTGTAACTTTATTTATGTTGCACTTCTCATTTGTAATTGTTGTTGTTGAGAATAATAATATTCCTCTGCTCAGTGTGGATGTAGCCATATTTTGGTGAACCACGATAAAATCCTAGTGTCATATTTTGTTTATGTTTTCTCATTTGTAGCTGCTATGTTCTTGCATCTTTGTTTTCGCTCTTCATTCTTTCAAAAAAGAAGCCCCGAGTTGGAAAATAAAGCTATGGGTAAAAAAATCTCATTCTTGCTGGAACATATAAAGGAATATATAATATTGCACACACCTATCGGGGCGATAACGAAGTTGTAGACTTCTTGTCTAATAAAGCGATTGATCAATTAGAAGAAGTGTGAGGTTCAAATAATTCTTGTTTTTCGAACAACTTGATCTCTCTCATCAACGTCAAGGCTCTGACAAATTAGTATCAAATCCTCCAAGGAAGGTAGCCTTCCAAATATTTGGGCCACATGTTATATTTTAAACTTGGGTTGCAGGTCACTAAATTTTGTTGTAGATACGTTTAGACCTGGTAAATCTACGGTTGTTCAGAAGTTAAATCACAAGCCTCACATGGCTGCAAGGTTGGAAGTTTCTAGATGTTACACTTCTTATTTAAGTGTTTTTCTCTCAAATGATTTTGGCAATGGAAATGGAGCTTCCAAACGTCATGTGTAGGTGCCAGTTGGAGAATGAGGATGCTTAGATAGAGAGGCTATTCAAAGAAAGCACGCCAGAGATAAAAGAAGCAATCAAGAAAATCATTGGCGAGTGGAGGTTGGGTTCTGGACATGTCCATGACAACATGTTGATGGGTGTATTCCTATCCAATATAACACATTCAATGGGGAAGAAGTTGATTGCAAAGAGGATGGCACGTTATCTGAAGTAGACCTTCATTCATGTGGCTATCTAGGCAATCTAAGACTTTGACAAAGTGCTAAACCACAACCTCGTATGCGACTTTGTCGACATAAGCAAAGGAAAAAGAGGATAAAAAGGTGAAGGTTGTGGTTAACAAGTTCAGGGAATCATTCTACAAGAAATACCTACAACTTTTCTTGGATTATGTTATAGAGCATAAAACTGAGCTCAGTGATGCCCAAGTGAGCAGACTAACAAAGCTAGGCATCGGTCAGATTACCACGTATGTAAACAAGCCTTGATAAGTCATAATTGGGTGTTTAGTGGTGTAATACATGATTTTCAATGAATACAAGAGTGCTACCCTTTCTGGTAGCAATTTGTTCAAAAAAAATTCAAAATTAAAATGGAAAGAAGAGATCCTAATTAATTTCTGATATTTTTTCAAAATTATGTTTTTTTGAATATTTGCTTTGATTTGAGATTGTAAAATTAGATTTAGTAAAGGCATTAGAAATGATGAATTATTGGCTAGATATTAATGAAGTCAAGTCTGTTTTTTTTGCTATAGCGTCTAAGAGTTGATCCTAACCACCCGAAAGTTGTGAAGGATTCCAAGGGCGTTTGAAGATGCTTGATAAAGATCTTTGAAATTCTGCGGTTTTGTTGTTGATAATTTTGCAAAATTCATTGTTTGGGATCTCCAAAGATTAAAATACAAATAAGAAAAACACTTATTTATTTTTAAATATTTTGAAAAATATAAATATCTATAATTTTTTTTTTGATTTGTGAACTAAAATTCAAATTTATAAAAAAACATAAAATGACACTAACTCACCAAATATTGTTGTTTTGAACCTGAATTATTTATTGGAGTATCTTGAGATCATCCAAAACCTTTAGTAATATTTTTTTAAAAAAAATTGCAACCCTTTAAAAGATATGATGAAACGTTTGAAACTCTAGGGTTTTGCTTTCAGCCTACAAAGTTAGCTCCAATTTGTTTTGGCAAAAAATGGCTAAAAACAAGCAAAATAGGGTTATCCAAACCTCAATAAAAAATATCTAATGGGATCACGAGGTCCCTTTGGATGTACCAAAATGAATAAAAAAGAAAATATGAATATAAAATAGTAACAAAATGCAATGAAAATTACAAAAGAATTAAGCATTTCAACAATCACCCAATAAATGCTATATTGCCTTAAAATTGATAAAGGCCATTGTCTATGTAGAGGAACATACATTGTTTCATTGGTAAATACTTAGAATGCTTGATGTAGATTTTCTCACTTTTTTAACACAACCTTGATATAAACATGATAGAATGAAGGCTTGATTTTTGATAATGCTTGATAATGGATGCTTTATAGATAATTTCTTGATAATAATAGCATGATAATGCTTGAGAGTAAAAGTGCTAAGATTTTATCACTTAGAGCCTATAGAGATTTTTGATAATAAAAGTGTTAGGGGAATTTATAAATGCATAGTGAAGGTCTTATTTATACCTCACTAACATTTTGTAATGCCATACACATAACCCTAAAAGGGAAGTTGCAATTAATTATAGCATTACAGAATTTTTTATTAAAGTACAAATAACATATAAGATAGACCACATTGCTTAACCTCTGACCATAGAGACAAAGTTAGCACAAAACCCAGCAGCAGAGCATTAATATGAGGCATTAGTCGCTGCCCAGAAATGAATGGCATACGGCCCATTCCTTAAAACTATACAGTTGCATCCAAGAGTATGAAATACCCCTTGATTCCAATAACATGATTTACAATAAGATTACAATACTCATTCCCCGAATGAGGCAAGTCCAACAAATATGATTACATAATACAATTCCACCTCGATAACAACTGAGGGGTAATAAAATACAATAAGAACTGAGAGAACGAGGCATGAGAAGAAACTGATTCCCACGAGCTTTCCAGCTGGAAATCACGACCACACGAACAAGAAGAAGAACCAACGGATTAAGATGCACGCCACCTAACCACGTGGAACCCAAAGGCCCCACTCCCTCCGTGCTAGGAGATAGTAACAAGGATTTCCTAGATAAGACCATCTACCACTAGACACAGGGTAACACAAAACTAAACTACAAACAAGAATATATACCACAACACTTAATATTATGGTTACAATGCTTCCAGAGAACAAAATCGAGTACAATCACTATACCAAATAAACCAACGGTACAACACCATACCGACTGCTGTCATAGGAGGAGTGTCATTGCAAAGGCTGCATGGGATCTCCTGGCAAGTCTTCCTAGGTCCCGGCCCCCCTCTAGGGATATCCTGGAAACCTCAACCGACTCTCGGCCCCACATGCACACCAGAGCAGAATCGATTATCTCTCGTATAGACAAGATAACGATCTTGCCATTCCAGGCCTTCCCAACTCATCTCAAGTCTCATACAAGCCCTTGAGTCAATGAGCGAGGCTAAATTATCTTATTAATGTTCAAAGCTACTCTCTCCCTAGTAAGTTATTTTAATTTTCACTTAATTACTTGACTCTCACACGAGTTATCCTGGAACCACTTTGGGCCCGGTGCTAGTTTGAAAGCCACTCCCCTATTGACAACACATAACTCAACCACATGCCAAGGGTAGCCAATGCACTAACACTTAACACACACATAATCAATACACCTCAATAGGTACCACATCACTACAGATGTCCAAAACTAAAACCAAAGCGTGCACTACCCAAGGCTAACACAAGGTTGACTAACATAAAGATAACCCACATAACGAACTGAAAACATGACTCAACCTTTAATCACAAGGTCACACAACCCGTACGAAGAACTAGGTTTCCACTGATACAAGTCTCATGCACTACTCAAGAAGGACAATAACCAAACACAAGGGCAACAACATCAGCTCAAGAAACACAACTAGAAGACTTACATGATCAACAAGAAATGACTTAAAATCAACAATCATAAACACACACGTTCTTTAAATGTCTAAAGATGTAATTTTGACAAACAAACTTTTCTCATAACACGGAAACCAAAGTACACATCAAAGGTTGACTCACGTACAACCACCCATACCAATAATGAACCCATATCTGGAAGACTCTCAAAACATTCACTCCCATTCCACAACATCGAAGGCGAACAACTAAACACTAAAAATATTCCAGACAAATAGGTAAGATAATGGCTCGGATTTCCTAAATCCAATCAAGCACATATTTTATGTCTTGCATTTATCCAATATAAACTCATTTCTTTTCATGACATTGACATATATATATATCAACCATTCAATTACTCTAAATTTTATAGCCATATTCTAAATCAAGACATATTAATAAATAACGTCATCGAACTAGAATTAAACCAATCAATCGCTCTACGTCCCTCAATCCTATACTATAAGTAAATCCACTTGATTCATAAACATTTGGATTAAATAAATTATTCTTATAGCAATAAGTCAAACAACTCAATCTCATGTGATTCATTAGATCAAATACAATTGCTTGATTAATAAAACAATTAGATCAAATAAATTAGTCATTCTTTCAATTTCTCATTAATAAATCAACTAAATCTTATCTCTACTTGTACACAAATTCATTCCAACAAATATACTTAACGGTGCATACTTGATGTATATCCTGTTACATATTAAATACTTAAATCACATTGTTGACATTTAAGAATCTATATCAAAAATTTATATTTCGTTTCCCAATCTCATATCTTATCAAAATCAATCTTTAAAATAAAAGCATTTGATTATCTAGACTCTACCTTTTAAAATAAATCATTGACTATTAAAAATTCAACGTTCTAAATAATCCATTTGAATATAAAATCCACTTTTGCTTCTATTTCGAATCAAAATAATTTTACAGTTATCTATATTTAAATCTATCCCTTCAATTTCATTTGTCACGATTATCCGTAATAATCTAAACCAAATTATAAATAAATCGAGCTTTTGATAAATAAAAATATATGATTAAAATAATCATGCATTACCTCTAAGCTCCTCACTATGTTCCATAATCAAAATTTTAATGATTAAAACTATCTGATTAAATAAAGCATCTATTATCTCTAAGTTCTACGATTACATTCACAATCAAGATATTTTAATAAATAAACATTTAATCAAATTACTTAACCTATATTCATCATAGGATAAATTAATCAAAATCAATATTTTAAATAAATCCTTTAGTCAAACGTCAATTACATTTCCTTCATAATAAAGCGATAATCAATTTTGATTAATTCCCATTTTTAAGATATCCAATATCATTTATAAACCCGTCTCTAAAATATCATTTAAAATCCCGAGACTTCCTGATTAAAAAGAAAACAAATTGAATAAATTCGATTAGTTAAAAGAGCTCCGTTTATTGCAACTGGATGATCAAAATCAACTCCTTAGTCACATATATTTAAATAGAACATATTTTAATATATATAAATAATCTCTTAAATATTTCTATTTAAAAACCCCAATATAGTATTCCATTTTACTATTTACAGCAAAGACGAGAAAACATTAAATATAATATATATCCACATTATATATATTATATTTTAAACATCTATATTAAATATATATTCATTAAATATATATTTATATCTATATATAAAACCAAAATTTTAATTAATATAATATATATATATTATAATAAATATATAATATATATAATTTAAAATTAATATATATATTATATATATATATATTATAATAAATATATAATATAAAATAAAATTTAATAAAAAACTAAAAATTTTAATAAACATAAAATTTGTTTTAAAACAATTAAAAGGCCTGCAGCCTTAGGCATTCAGGCCCCAGCGGGAATGTGCAGGCGGTGAACTCATTCCTCCCAACCCACTGACCACTCAATGGGTAGAATTTCCTTTACTTGAAACACCACACCAAAATAGAAGTGCTTGACTAAAAGCATATGGGTGGGGCGGTGGTTAATAAGGCAGCCCCACAATTTTTTTAAAATTACTTTAAATTTCTTTTACAGATTTCATTTTTAAAGCGAAAGTCAAAGATAAAGAGTTCAAACCCTCTTAAAGGTAGAAACCCGGAAAAGAGATTTCTCACAAATTTTTTTGAAAGGAAAAGTTTCCAAATGCATATATTTTATATGCAAAACATATATATTATTTCACAGCTCAATTTGGGCAATTTTTGAAGAGAAAGATTAAAAAGAAAGATTTAAAACAAATGACATGATGAATTTTCTGGGTTCTTTCCCCAAATGATAAATAAATTAAATCTTTTTATTTGAATCCTTCTCAGTTTTGTGTTGCTAGTTTTAAAACTAAATTTCATGGGTTTGATTTGAATCCAAGCAAGACTTCAAAGAATTTTCTCACAGCCAACAAGGATTTTCAAACATACATCACAAAGATTTAGTCTATTTTCAAAATGAACAAGGCAAGAGCATGAAAAACCTGATTTTTCTCCAAGATTTGCAACCCTCCACAATGGTGATTTCCAATTCCTCCTTGGATCCATCTCAAGCAAAAATCTCCATCCTCTCACAAATCCAAACCAAAAACCATGGCCCAAAACAAAACCTCTAAAAATGAAATATAATATCTCCCCAAATTCCAATTCAAACTCAAATTCAGATTTTTATCAAATTAAATTTCAAGTTCAAATTAAATTCAAATTCAATTTGCAAACTCAAATTCAAATTAAATTGTAAACTCAAATTCAAATTCAACTTCTAATTCAAATTCAAATACAAATTCCAATTTCAAATTCACAAATATCTTTTACCAAAAAAGTCAACTATTTCCAAAAATATCTTTTCTACCCCAAAGACATTGCATTGAAAATATTTGGAATTTTAAATAACTTAAACAATTTTTATTTTTTTTTCAATTTCCAAAATGCATTTTGCAAAAATATCCTTTTAAATAGAATTCATTTTCAACCAAAAGTTAATTAAATTTCTTTAACCAAATGAATTTAACAATTCACAATTAAAATTATTATCAACTTTTATTTCTAAAAGTAAAATGTAAAGCATAATTCTAATTTTTGATTTAATCCAAAAATCTACAGATGCCAACCCAACCAATTTGATTTAATTTAACCCTATTAATTTAATTAGTCAATAAAATAAATCTAATTCATAATCAGATTATTTTATTAATTAAATTAAATTAATTAATTAATTAATCACTAATTTTCCAACATTTCAATAAGACAAAACAATCATCATTTATAAATTTCAAAAGCCATTTAATCACTTTTAACTTGCAATTAAACACATTTAGTCATTAATTAAACTACGCAAGTCATTTAATAAACTTTAAACTTGAAATTAAATAAACACTCAAGGGGAAACTGACCAAGTTAAAACAACTGACCCCGACGACAACCCGACAACACGCTATGACTAGGGTGATGACTTGGCTTGGAAAACCTAGCTACTATCTCCCAATCAATTTCCATTGGTAAATGGACATGCTCGCACCTGTGAAACCAGGTGGAGTCAATGTCATGTACCTACAAACCTGCAACAAAGAACATGTCGAACATGCAAAATATATATATATGTATGTTATGATCAAACACACCGTGAAGAGGGAATCTCATACTCGTAGGGCGCTCGCAAGCGAGTGATACAATCCGTCCCTTTCACCAATAAAGTATCATTAACTGACGCATCTAACATCAAAGATATGCTCAATAACATAAAACATCATTTAATCAAATATATTCTAAGTTACTCCAAATCATGTCATAAGGATAACATCGGAATAAAAGAACATCACATCAACATATAACTTCCACATCATAAGCATACTCAGACATACAAAGAACCTTTCCGATCCAAATATCCAAAACGGAGGGGTGTTACATCCTCCCCCCAAGGGTTAGGCTTACTCCTGGAAGCCTACAAACAAGAATAGGGATAGAACTCCCTCAAAGCCAACTAACACACTATCAACCTATACATTCAGCATGGTGAAGCATCCCACCATCAAATCTCTGAATCACCCAATCATGGATTAACATACATAGTGCCTTATGCACCAATACACATCATCAAGAATCATCATAAAGCCACACCTAATATAATATCATTTCAATGTTTTCTCAAGGCAAGGTGTGCAACATTATCATTTCAACATTCATCTAACTTTTGCATTTAGAATCTAGGTACAATAATTTAACATCTATATGATTTCTTAAGTCTCGACAATAATGTTGGGAACTATAGGCCATACCAACAAGATGCACCTATTATGCAATTATCCTTATCATGCAATTATTTCACTAATCCCTTTTCTCTAAACTTTTACTTACTGCACAACGATTGTTCTATTTATACTATACCTTTTTCCTAATTATGAACGCAGCTTGGGGACTTAGGTCCTTTACCCAAGGTTCGATTCTAATAAAACAAACCTTCATGAATACGTAAACCTTTCTCATAAGATGAAACATACCCCACACACTTAAGGACAACACCTTCGTTAATCCAATAGAAAGAGAGAGAAGACAAGATATTTATAGTTCAAACATAGACACAAATGTAATCATGGTTTCATCATCACACACGCACTTTCACGCAATGCATCAACCACATGAGAGCACGCTCAAACCTTTATAACTAACAACATGTTCATTCATTCTTTTTTATCATAACTCATAATTATTTATTCAGTATAATATGCAAAAGCAACTCCAACACCACATATGGGTCAATCATGCAATCACTTACACAAAGAGATAAAGTACAAGAAAACATGCATCGGATACTTGCATGGAGAGAGAAAACAACAAGACTCCAAAAGAAAATACACACCCAAGGAACTCCTTGATACCCTCAAGGTCAAACAGAGCTTCCAAAAACATGAGCATCATTCCTCCACAACACAAGACAAGGTTGGAAAATTCCACCCTCAGAAACGCCATACTAAGGC
>VDFB02230279.1:0-14931 GCA_007258455.2 Sequoia sempervirens
TTTGTACAATTAGTAGATACATAATTGTTTTCCTTGATAGCAATAAATACCCATTCATAACCACTTCTATTTCCTTTATCAGATTCATCATCTGTCACACCTTCATCAGCAACATAGTAACACTTCTTTTGAAATCTAGGCTTGTTATGTCTTGGTTGAAGAGGCAAGAAAAACATCTTCATCAGTAGCAATGAAAAACATAACAAGCTTGTTATGTCTTGTTATGTCACACCTTCATCAACAATATAGTAACCTTGATGCAAAATGACCTCTCTTATTGCAAGAAAAAAATTTAAGAGGCAATTTTCCTTCATACTTACCTTTTCCTCTCAGTATTCTATTGACTATAAGTGCTTCTAGCTCTTCCAACTCTCTTCTTCTTGTATCTATCCGATTTCATCCTCATACTTGAATGTCTTTCTAGATGAAATCTCACCTAGATCATATTTGTGTCAATCTCTTCTAGAAGTAGTAGCCTTAAATGAAGATTCAACCTTAGGAAGGGCATCACCAAATCCACTCAACTCAAAAGCAACAAGCTTACCAACCAACATATCTCTGGTTACATTTGTTACAGTTCAGATTTCTTCAATAGCACTAGGTTTGACTTTGTAAGAATCAGGAAAGGATCTAGGCACTTTAGAAACAATCTATGATTCATCTCTCTATCCACCAACACATCTGATACCACACACAAGTTCATTCACTCTTTGCATAAAAACAATAATGTTATCATCATCACCCATTCTCAACTTTTCATATTTCCCTTTCCTTGCCTGTAGCAACTTAGCAATCTTCACATTATTATCGCCTTCATACAGAGTTTCCAATTTTTTGCAGATCTCATATGCAGTCTTTAGATCCATCACATTTTTCATCTTAGTATTAGTCAAAGCACTCTAAAAAGCTTCCTTAGCCCTAATATTATATTCAACATCTCTAATCCTCAATGGTAGTAGAGACCATTCTAAGGAATAACATACCTGTACATTATAGTAGCCGCGTGAGAGTCACCAATGCATCTCAGAGTAGCTCCATTCAAGTCTTCCCACAAGAATGAATTTTTTGATCAGATCTAGGAATATCAGCTAGCATGGAGTCCCACCATCCGGATACCTCAAGCTCTATTAAACTTCTTCCAAAGGAACCTGCTTTCACGATGCAATTATTTAGCACAAGAGAAAACAAGCTGAGAGGTTAATGAGTTGTCATAGAGAATTTAAAACTTATTCAAGTTATTAACCTTATTCTTGATTTGGTGTAACCATATGAAAGCATAGAAAGTCATAGAAACACATTGAGAAACACACTGCCTGCAATTTTTATTTGAAACCCTATTAGAGAAAAAACCATGAGTAGAGAGTCAGTCCACAAGATTATATACCTAATAAAAGTATAGGAAATTAAGTATAGGAATACAAATGCATTAAAGGAGACACTACAGAGCTCACTACTCAGAACTACCAAAAGGGAAGACACACTATCTTACTCCAGAAAGGTTTCCTGATTACATCATCAAAGATTTGAACTAAAGAAAATAACATACTGCTAATGTTTGATGTGGACTCAGTTAACATATGAACAATTCTTCCACTCTCCTTCATCTTCTTCACTTTTCACATATTCGCCCAGTTATTTGGAATTTATTACGCGCACACGCCGAAGCATCCACTTGCATACTTCAATTCGAATAAGCAATTACTATTATATATCCACAACAAGAAATTTCATTGCTACAAGTTAGCTTAAACAAAATAATAAAATGAATGTAAACTGTCAACCTAAAATACTAAATATTATTAATGTGAATCAACCAAGGTTAGCCAAAACTTAGTGAAGACCCAAATCAACATCTCCAATGAAAAAATACTTCAATTAACTACTCCTCAAAGATCCACAACACACTACAACTACCATGTCGGTCATGAATAAGGAAACCATGAACACACAAGAGAAAATCTCAGATCATGAGCATAACGATCAATGGAGACTTGCAACAAAGATAGAGCATGATATAGAAGCATCCAAAAACATCATGAATCACTAGATAAGCATCTGTAGCAATGGAACTGACTGAAATCACATAATGTTCATTTAGGAACACCAACTGAAGTTACAAAAAAAAAATTAGAATGTAAATCTTCATAGCACGATCAAATCTTCACGCGGATCTTTGAAACTTGATTTGGATAAACTAGATACACAAAAAAAAACCCCTTTAGTCCATAATCTCTGATCATCAATGTACAAAACTCACCAACATACTAAACTTTAGTTCACCACTGACAAACCTGCAACTCATCTCATTACAATTTTCTCAATATCCTCGACATATACAACTTCTAATGCACTAATTCTAATAGTGTTGACATCAATGGAAACCACATATCAGAAACACAACCACAACATCCAACATGAAAAACATGCAATTCTACAACTCACCAAACCCTTGATGTAGAAATATGAAGATATGCAAGTAGAAGCTCCAATTAATGTAGACTTGGTAATGCCAAAGTGCATGATAACTGCTTGAATGATTCTAGAGTAGATTAGATAGATGCTTAGAAAATGAATTGAGAAGTGAATAAGAGAGCCCTATATTTATACACAATTATACAAAATTTCGTGAAAATACATCACAGGCTAACCTTAAGGTTAAGAGAATAATATCCCATCAAAATTTTGAAATAGTTTTTACTTTTGTGCCAAGTGGGACTAAGTTGAGGTGGCGACTTGGTCCCACCAGGGAAATTTTAATGTGTGTTAGGAATTAAAGTGTATTTAATGATGTTTAAGAGGATTATTCTCTAAAACACACTTAAGTAGGGCTAGAAGGTGTATTAAGGGGCCATTTAAACATAAGAAAGGGTTGAATTATTGATGACAAGCCTAGAAAGGTAGAGAGTTTATTTACAACACTTTTAACCTTTTGGAAAATAAAGGCTTGCAGTAATTGATAAAAGAAGGTTATTAAGTGGAATCATAATAAAAGGTCCTCGAAAAGTGTAGAAAGTGGGTTTACAACGCTACTGACACTTTACTAAGACATCATAGGGTGTGTGCAGGATTCACGAGGTCAGACCCTAATGTAGATTTATTGACCACATTACAACATTAAATCGAGGAAAAAATAGGCCAAAATCCATGTAACAATAAAGACTCATATGAAAATTGTAAAAATCCAAGATACATATTTTTGTGACACATTTATCCCCACTGGTGAGAGGATAGAAGTTGCTTCAAACTCACACTAAAAGTAGCCCAACATCTGCATATCAAAAGAGGATCAAATATACTCATTCTAGAAGATGATACAACAACAGTCAGGAAGGTGATCAAGCCCCTAGGATCAAGATCCCATGGGAAACCAAACATTAGCACAAAGGAGCGGAGACATAGGAAATGATGAAAATAACAAAGGGAGAAGGAGAAGGAAAAAGAGTTTGATCAAGCTTCAATCATTTGTCCCATCTTGATGTAAGATCAGATCTAGAGTTGTTTTGGAAAATTTATACTCACTCTGAGGTGACAAAACTCATGGTTGTCTACAGGGTGAGAAGGCCCAAAAGGTGAGAAACATACACTCATGGCTAGTATGCACTCACACACATGCAGGTGGCTATGGGGAAAGCCATGCCTTGGAATGGGCTTCCCACTCAACCATCCCAAAGTTATACCTCCTGATAACATTAATAAGGCACCACAAAAGAAAATGGCATTTTGATCTTCACGAGACAAGCAAAACTTTGTATGCTTGGAGCTCATGAACAAACACAATGGAACCATTGGCATGCAAGTTGTGTTATGCAAGGTGGCCATATAACAAGTACAAAATGCAACATGCAAGGGATATTCAAAGGAGTCTTGCTTAGTTCATGTGAGGTATTTAACTTAGGGAACATTGTGTCTAATGTCTCCAAGAGAGGACCAATCAAAGAATAGAAAATTCACAACTTAGGGGATTGGGTGTGTCAGATCAAACCACTAAGAGGAATGCAATATGCTAAGATAGATCATGCTCATGAAGGACATCACACCCAATGTCATCCTCAAAGAAAAAACCACATCATATGAAGTAATAATGTTGCACTAAGAACCAAGAAAAGGAAAAATGCAAAAGAATAATGCCAATGTATGCCCCCACTTTAAAGGAATTGCTACACACTGTACTTTGAGCAAGTTCTTTCAAGTAGTAAATGAAAAATTTTATCAAGAAAGAAAGAACACATGAGAGCCAACTTGGAAAACCCTATGCCAAGTCATATTTTTCCAAGTAAAACTACATCATGTGAAGAAAATGAAAAAGAAAATAAAGGGGTTTCCCCAAAAAGGAAAACACCATTGAACACATAAGGGATCTATGGATTTGGGGTTAGTATGTTCTTTGCTGCAATGTTTTGTAAGGAGCTTGGAATTTTATGCATCCCCCCAAATACAGCAGAACTAGAATGACACAGAGAAAAAAAAGAAAAATAAATATCCTTTTTAGGTCAACATCAAAGAGACATAGAGATTAATCTAAGTGCTGCATCATCCCAAAAGAAAAACACAAATGGAAATAGAAAAAAAAAAAAAAGATTGAAAGAAATAGAAAAATCTTACAGTTCCAGGGAGACATGGAGATATCTCAATGCCTTATCATCTCAAAAGGAGAAACACAAGAAAAGAACAAAGAAAAGAAAAAGAAATCCTTTTGGGTAAACATGAAAGAGACATGAAATGTCTCAATTCCTTGTGTCATCCTCAAAAGGAAAACACAAGAAAAAGATAAAAAAAGGAAAAGAAAAAGAAATCCTTTTGGGTCAACATGAAAGAGACATGAAATGTCTTAATTCCTTGTATCATCTCCAAGATGAAAACACAAGAAAAAGAAAAAATAAAAAGGAAAAGAAAAATAGATCATTTTAGGTCAACATGAAAGAGACATGAAATATCTCAATGCCTTGTGTCATCCCCAAAAGGAAAATATAAGAAAAAGAAAAAGGAAAAAGCCATGTATGACATATAGAAGAATGAAGGTACAAATAGAGGAATGTCACAAAGAGATAGAAAACCAAATAGAAAATCATAGAGGAACACGCTATGCACATGCACATACACCAAAGAAAAAGAAAAAGAAAGTGCAAAAGACTATTAAGGAAAATTTGAGTCAGCCATCAAGCAAGTCATCATCCTCCCAGGCTCAATTACTATAAGCGAAAGATGAATAACACAACTAAGGGACAACAACAAATGCATTTTCTAGGAAAAGACTAGCATCTTCTTGCCCCAACTAAGTGCAAAAAAAGAATGAGCTGAGGTAGGTGATGGGAAAGGTCATGTAATAGTGAGAAGATAATTTTCTACACCTATTACATGATAAGGAGTTGGAAGGTGGTTATGGAATTATTGGATAGAAATTATCACCATCAAAATGATACTTGCTCAGTATTTCTTTCAATTGGTTACACTCACCACTTCTATGTACAAGAACGCGATGTTATGCACAATGGGGAACATCAGAATCTTTAGGATATATCACCAACCTATTCATAGGTAGTAATAGTATGAGTCCTTTGTTTAAAAGTATTTGCAATTTATTTTCACATTCATGTGGTGGATGAAGAGGAAGCTTGAGTTTTCTTTACTTGTAAGGCCTCTTACATTTTCTAGATTCACCCTTTTCTTGAATGAAAGGAGGAGGACCCAAAGTGACCCTCTCATCTTTGTCATTGTTATCAAGTAAGGGTTGTTCTCTAGGAAGGAGGACATTTAGATTAGGAGGGGAATCAAAGATCATTTTTCCATCATCACGAAGCCTCCAATATTCTATAGGAGACTTGATGTCATGAGAGGGATCTTAATATCCTAACCCTATTGTGTTGTCATCTTTTGGATTTTGTTCTAAGAGCTAATGAATGTCATGTTCAGTTGTTGTGTCACATCCTTGTTTGCTCAAAATGGTAAAACCTTTGCCATAGTTTTCTTCAAGGTTGATTGGAGTAGTTGTTACTTTGTTATCATAGAATGGTTGTGTGGTTTGTTTAGAAGAAGTAGGTTCACCTTGTGTAGGGAACTTAGGTCTGTCATTTGTTTTAGGACATAAATAACCAAACATATTAGGAGGTGGTACTGTAGGAAGGTCTTGTTTCATGGATGGATAAAAGGATGCATTAGCTTTGAGTTTGTGAAGGAATTCATTGAGGAACTTATTCGTGTTATCATCAACTTCTCCAATGATGTCAACATCATGAGGAGGAAATTCATGAGGAGTCGAAGGAGCATGAGGAAGTTCAATGTCATTAAGACCGGTTCCAAAGGCACAAATTGACATATCAACTAAGGATTTTAATGACATCGAAAACTTATTTAAAAACATAGCCATGATGAAAGAAAACTAAGTGAAAGAAATTGAAGAAAACAAAAAATATAGACACAGTAACAAAAACATAAATACGGGAAATGATCTAGAAATGATATAAATTATAGTGCAAAATGTGAAATTGGACTAAGTCATCCAGGGTGGTGAATTGGTCTAGGTGGTGATTTTTTTGAGAAATTTTAGAATTTTTAAAATGGATTTTTTTGATTTTTAGGTTTTTAGATGTAGATACAATATAATAAGAATATAAGAATTTTGTGACTTTAACAAGGAATGCAAATGTAAGCTAAATGGAGCCATTAATGTAATTTTAAAACCTTAGGATGTAAAACTGGAACAATGCAAAATTCAATGAAACTCCAATGCAAGCTATTCCTAGGATGTGTGAATGTGCACTTAAAATAGTAAAATAGATGTTCAAAATAGGTCTACCAAAGATCTTAAATTTTTGTGAAGGACGCTTCTTGAACTTCTAGGGTTTTTCACCTAAAAGGAGAAAGGTATTCCACAAAAAATTGGGGGTTCACTTAATAATAATGATAATATGATTGAAATATGCCTAAATTTAATGTCCTAAATGCAATAAACTAATAAAAGATGTTGATTATTAATGTAAAATTAATGAAATGCAAGATGTTTGAAAACACTGTGATATACAAAAAGATGGATTAAATGCAATATAGAACATGATAGAAAGGATGAATATAAAGAGTGCACCTAGAAACTATAATGTGATGTAGAGAGGCTCTAGAATCCTATAGAATTTGTTGTTGAAGCCAACTAGGACACTTACGCAAAGTTGGGTGACTTAGTCCTGTTTTGGGGAGATTCTGCCATAATAGGTTTCAGCCAAAAGGGTATCCAAAACTATAGAAAACAATTTTTAGGCTTGGTAGTGGGACTAATTAACCACTGATGGAAACTTAGCCTACCTTCAACTTTTGGGAATTTCAAAGATGCAATCTCTAGCTCTCGATCTGCACTTCGGTTCTTGATAGGTGTCTGAATCTGAATCCACAAAATTCAGTCTATAGGTGATCTCCAAGCTTCGTTTAGGGGTTTTTTGACTTTGATGAAATGATGAAACCTTTTAACACCTTTCTCTTTGATGAATCTACATACAAGACCTAAAAAACACACATGAAAAGAGGGGGAAAAGGGTTAAGGGTTAGAGAATAAGGGTTTTCCTTGATCAAACCCTGGTTTGGTAATCAAACCCTTTAAAATTAAATGAAATGGAGAGAGAATGATGAATGAAAAACATGCAATGCTATAACTCACCAAACCCTTGATGTAGAAATATGAAGATATACAAGTAGAAGCTCGAATGAATGTAGACTTGATAATGCCAAAGTGCTTGACAATTGCTTGAATGGTTAAGTGAATGAATGGATTGCTTGAAAATGAATTTGGGGGGGGGGAATGAGAGGAAAACCCTATATTTATAAAAAATTATACAAAATTTCCTAAAAATACATCATAGGCTGACCTCAAGGTTAAGAGAATAATATCTCGCCAAAATTTTGAAATAATTTTGAGTTTTGTGGCAAGTGGGACTAAGTTGCCCTAGGTGGCGAATTGGTCCCACCAAGGAAATTTTAGTGGGTGTTGGGAATTAAAGTTTATTTAATGATGTTTAATAGGATTGTTCTTCGAAACACACTTAAGTAGGGTTAGAAAGTGTATTAAGGGGCCATTTTAACATAAGAAAGGGTTGAATTATTGATGAAAAGCCTACAAAAGCATGAAATTTTGTTACAACACTTTTAAATAAGGCTTGGTAAGTGATAAAAAGAGGTTATTTAAGCAAATCATAATAAAAAGGCCCCAAAAAAGTGTGAAAGTGGGTTAAAACACTTCACAACACTTTTACAAGACATCATAGAATTCTTATTGATTCATAAGGGTCCAAGACCTAATGTGAATGTGTTGACCACATTACAACATTAAATATAGGAAAAACTAGGCCAACATCCATAAGAAACACTCAAATGAGTGTAAAAATGTCCAAAGATACATTTTTTTGTGACACACCCATAAAGACTGTGATGCAAAACTTGGTTCCTAAAAGGGAATCCAAGTTTTCAGTAACTAAGTTTGATGATCCGAGAGCTCAAATTTTATTTGAGGCTTTAGGTGTTGGTACTTATTAGTCACATATTGATGAGGATGTTGAATCTTCATCTAGAAATACAAAGCATGAGTTAGAAATTGTTGGCTCGTCTTCACCAGAAAACAAATCATCTTCAAATGACTTATCTTTTATAGATGGTGAAACCTCATTAGATGATGAAGTTATAGATTTTGAAAATGCAAGCCTTGGTGATCCAAATGACATTTGGATAATTGAATTTGATGGTAGTTGTTCTTCCACTAGTTTAGGAGCTGAGATTGTTTCCATCTCTCCAAAAGAGAAAATCTTTCCTTTTTCTTTCAAATTACAGTTTGATAATACTAATAACATAATTGAATATGAGGCTTTGTTATTAGGAATGCAAGTTACAAGAAAGAAAGGAATCTAGAATACCTATGCTCTAGGTGATGTTGAGTTGGTAGTGTACCAAATAAGAAATTTGTATCAAACAAAGAATGATAGGCTTAGGCATTACCACAACCTTTTTTGGGATTACATTGAGGAGTTTAAGGCTTTTGATATTTCTCCAGTTACGAGAGAGTATAATATTAGAGCTTATTCCTTAGTAGTTTCATCCATTCTCTTGATACCACATAAATATTTCCATGGTCCTACCTACACCATCGAGTTAGTTTTCTACCCAAGTGTTTTTGATAACTAAAAAAATTGGAAAATCTCCAATGATGATCATCAAATTGTTACCTTTTTGAAAAAGGTGAGAATATTTGATTTGTACTTTGAAGGTAGTGATTCTCTACCCTGAGAATCTATCTCTGAAGTTGATCTAGTTACTGGTGAAGAGTTCATATAGCTCAAAGGGAATAAGATTCCCAAGGGGTTAGTATCCCTAGAAAGAATTTTTGACAAACATGATATTTATGTCAAAAATTAATAGTCTAATTATAATTCATCTAATGAAGTTGAGTAAATCAACTTGGGAATTGAAGCAAATCCTAAAATGGTGAACATCAGAAAGTGTTGCACTGCTGAGGAAAAAGAACAATTTGCTGAATTGCTATGGTAGTACATGGACATATTGGCATACTCATATGAAGATTTAAATTCTTTTCATCCAAAAGAGGTGCAACACAAGATTCAACTCAAAGAAAGAGCATTGACTTATAAGTAGAAGCAGAGGCAATACAACCCCAAGATTTCTAGAACTATTCTTCCAAAAATATAAAAGATGTTGAATGTAAGGATTATATTTCCTATCCACCATTCAACATGGATAGCTAATATCATTCCTATTTGTAAAAATAATGGAGAAATTTTCATATGTGTGGATTTCAAGAATCTGAATCACTTATCACTAAAGGAAAATTATCCTCTCCTAATGATGGATCAAGTTCTGCAAACGGTGAATAGATCTGAGATGCTTTCTATGTTAGATGGTTTCTCCAATTACAATTAGATTGAAGTCATTTCAGATGATCAACACAAGACCTCCCTTACAATTCCATTGGGTACTTTTTCATACTGTAGGATTCCTTTCGGTCTTATCAAAGATGGTGCCATGTTCTAGCATGCAATGGACTTAGCGTTCCATGACATTAAGGGTAATTTCATTGTAGTTTATCTTGATGATCTTACAATATTTTCTAAGAAACATCAAGGGAATTTCCATCATTTGAGAAAAATCTTGGAGAGGTGTCAACAACATGGAATTTCTTTGAGTCCTAAGAAGTCAATCTTTGGGGTTATAGAGGGTAAACTTCTTGGTCACATTGTTTGTAAGGAGGGTAGCAAAATTAATCCTGAAAGGGTCAAGAGTATCTAATCTCTTACTTTCCCTTCAAGTTGTTAGTTTAATTAATTATTTATTACACTAGCATAAGTTAACTCAGGTCTTTACTTAATTAATTAAGTCTTAGGTTGCATCATTAGGTAAATCATTAATAATGGGGTCATCCCCTTTTCCATTTTTTTAGGAGATAAGATTCCTTCTAGAAATCATCTAGAACATATCTCAATCTTTTATCATTTCCTAGGCAGGGTTCACATGTTGTCTCATGTTGTTTCACCATGACACATGGAAACATCATATAGCTTACTACATCTCATCCTTTCCTATATAAGGAGGCCGGCTAATATCTTTCAACTTCATATACGGTATAGAGCTCCTCCCTCGCAAAGACTCTTCCCAAATTTGAGGATTGAGCCATGTATATAAGATCCTCTTGCTGTTCCATATTGTGTTTTCTGAAGACTACTTTAGTGCATGTTGAGGAAATAATGAGCTTATATGTGAGTTCATAGGGAATACCAAAGTCAATATTGGACTTTCTTTGTTTCTCCAAAATCTGGACATTTTATGCCAGTTATGAGGGGTTTGATGTTTTGCAAGATCTCAAGACTCCAAACCCTTCGTGAACATTTTCACCCCAAATCAACCTTGCCATCAAATCTAGAGTGTTCTATATACCTAAAATTGACATATAACTCACCTATATTCAACATCAACTATTTGTGAGGCAATTTTTTTTCCTGGGTAGGCTATACGACACACCCAAGGTCGGGTACGATTTTGTACAATAAAAAAATAAAAATTATATGTTTTGCTAAAATAATTTCATCGGATTTCTTAAATCATTAGGAATTTAAAAAAAAATATTTGTGGCATATTATATATTCAGGGGGGGCAGGGGGGGGGTTGTTTGTTTTTTATAAAAATATGTAGATTGTATTTTTTTTGTACCATCGTACCATAGTCTGCATCACTGCAGACCTTGTCCGCCCGCACATCCTCCTATCAAACCCACCTATTGGCATTCATATTTAATCCACCAGCCCCACTTTCCACTCCCTCCACCATCAATTTTTGTCCCAACCCATCGACTTTATTCTCTGTGTAACAAATATTTTTGGCTCCCCAAAATCTCTAGCTCCTTCTTAGGGTTTTTCACCTATAAGGAGAGGAAAATGGGAAAAAATGACTTTGTTAACATTAGAAGAAATAGGGAAAGGGGTGTGCAAGTGTGTGCGCTGGAAAACACAATGTGTATTCAAACAATTTAATTAGAAAAGTGAACAAATTGTAATATAAAGTAACCAAATTGGAGATGTTTACCTAGAAACTTGAAGAGGATGGAATGAAGCTCTGAAAACTTGCAGAAGACACCAGAAATGCTCATTGGGACTAATTTTCCAATCTAGGTGAATGAGTCATGTTTTTACCAGAAAGTGTTGGAACTAGTTTTAGGGAATTGGGTATCCAAATATACAAAAAACTATTGTTCAAGCCTAGATATGGGACTAATTTTCCATCAATGGCGAATGAGTCCTCTTTTGGAAAAATAAGAATTATGAACAGGGTTTTGTGGCTTATAATTTGCAATTCTATTTCTGAAGATTCCCTGGATCTGAATCTGCAAAACTTGACTTGTAGACTCTCTCCAAGCTTGAAATAGGGTTTGAGACACCTTGAATGAATTTTATGGGATGTGGATACCTTTTCTCACCTTTCCAATTGATAAATCTACATACACAAACACATGCAAAGGGAAAAAGTGTTGAGGGTTAGGATATAGGGGTTTTCCTTGTTCAAACCCTAGTTTGGTAATCAAACCCTTGAAATAGAAATAGAAATGAAATGGAAAGAGAATGATGAATACATAACATGCAAATGTAAATTCTCACCAAACCCTTGTTGAAGAAATATGAAGATATACTGCTCCAAAGTGGTTGAATGTCTAGAATGCTTGGATTAATTAGTGAGTGAATGGGTGAATGGGAGATGTAAAATGAGAAGACAAAAACTTATTTATACACTCTTGTGCGTTAGTAACCCATTGATACCTCATCATAGGTTGACATCAAGTAATTTTGAATAAAAACCTGAAAGAAAAATTGAAATATTTTGAATTTTGAGCCAAGAGGGACTCATTCGCCACCCATGGCAAATGGGTCCCACCTTGGATTTGAAAGTGGGTGTTGGGAATTATTTTGCATTTAATGTTGTTTGTCAGTTTTACATTAAAAAATACACTTAATTGAGCCTTATAAGGGCATAAAGGGGTCAAATAAAGCATAAGAAAGGTGTAAATAGTGAAATCAAGCCTAGAAAAGCATGAAATCTTGTTACAAGACTTTACAACACTTCAAAATAGGACTTGAAAAGTGATGAAAAGGTGATTTTTAGGTGAATTGTAATGAATAGAGTCTAGAAAAGTATAGAAATTTTTTACGACACCTTCAAAAGACATCATAATTTGAATTTTTAAGACCTTATGTGAGTGTTTAAGTCACATTACAACATTAAATCAAAGAAAAATGGACCAAGGATCATGAAGAAAGGCCTAAAAGACCATGAAAATGACAAGGGGCAACTTTTCTATGGCACCTTTAGCCCCCACTTTAGTGAGAGGATGAACTTGCTTCAAACTCACACTAAAGTAGCCATTCAATGCAACTCAAGAGAGATTCAATTGTTCTATTGCAGATGACAAAGTTCAAGAAGGCATTCAAGACCCCAAGATCTAAGGTGTATGATGAAGATGTCAAAGATGTGCTCACTCTGGGGCCACCAAACATTAGGTCACTCGTGGGGTGAGATATCCCAAAGAAATAAAAAGGTGGATCAAGCTTTGACCATTTGTCCAACTAGTTGTGGATCAGATCTAGGTTGTTTGTCTAGAAAATGTTTTTGAATGTCATGTAAAAATTTTGTTAAAGAGGATTTTTCTTTGGTCATGTAAGGTCTTCTTCTTGGGGAGCATCATGCCTAATATCTCCAAGAGAGGAAAAGTCTGGAGGTTAGATCGTTATCCATGGGATATTTTGTTTGCATCAGGCCACTTTGATTGATCATTATCCCTAGTGTTAGATCATTATCCATGAGATGGTTTATTCATATGAGGCCACTCCAGTTGATCATACACTCTTGAAAGGAATCAAACCCGATGACACCACCAAGAAGAGGACATGCCACAAGAAAAAAGTAAATCATGCCATGAAGATTTTGTGAAAAGATGTGGTCTATGTATGTCCCCACTTTAAAGAAATTGCTAGACACCTTACTATGAACAATTGCTTTAAAGTAGAAGAGGAGAACATGAGACCTTATTTGAAAATCCCTAAGCCAAGTCATCTGTTTTCAATAAGTTACGTCATGAAGAAAGGTAGTATGTAACATGCGAATCAATTTTAAGACGTGTCATCCACATCCCAAGCTTGCTCTTATATGTCCATGAAAAGTCAATGAGTAGTCGAAAGAGACAAAAAAAAGTGACATACAGGGGATAAGACTGTCTAACCCTTCCCCCCCACTCAGTGTAGGACAAGGGTGAGCCTAAAGTGGATGATGACATGCTGCCCCTTGCAAGGGATGTGAAACATGTAATAGTGAGAATGTTATGATCCTACAACTATTACATGGCAAGGAGCAACAACTAATGTTATTTATGTATTGATTTAGTATGTACCAAGGTTAAAGGTTTTTTGGCAGAATGGTTGGTGATAGAATGGATGTTGAGTAAAGGTTTGTTGGATGGTTTGATGGCTATGAAAGGAAAATCATGAAGACTATGATTTGGAAGAATGAGGTTAGGTATATTGTGAGCTTGTTTCTTAGTACACATAGGGTGATGATTAAGGGTTGAATTTTTTTGAGTATCAAGAGTAAGGATAGGAAAAGGAGGCTATATTTTGTTGTTTTCTTTCACTAAGAGATCCCTCTTATGTGCCATAATATCAACCCTAGGAGGAGAGCTAATATATTCATCACATGGAAGAATTAGATTTTGCAAGATAACTTCATTGCTCATAAGAGAGGCATCAAGAGAAGGATAACTAGGAGTTTCATGGTTGTTAATGATTGGACTGTTTTGTTCAAATAGATATTTCATCACAATATCTTCCAACAATAAACTATATTATTCATGTGTAGAGAAGATATTAGGAGAAGAAATGGGTTGATTGTCATGATTATATATACTTACATCCTCATGTCCTAGAATTTCATCTAGAGAAGGAGAGGTAAGATTGTCATAGCTCTCAATCACATCCTCCACACAAATGTGTTTGTCATGATTGTTCACAAGTTTATCCTTATTTACTAAAGGATTTTCACAAGCAAGGGAGGTGTTGGGAGAAGTGGCCATGATCTCAGTTTTCTGTGTTGTAATGTGTTTGCAAGGTAGAGGAGAAGGAAGACAAGCAAAATTTTTATGATCTTCAATGATTGTGTCTTCTTGCAACAAGATACCTTCATCACAAATGAGAGAGATATTAGAAGGACAATGATGATTATCATGATTATTGATGCTTTCATCCTTTTGGGGAAAATCTTGAGTGGGTGATTTAGAAGAGAGGAAGTCATCTAAGGCTTCATCTAACATTTCCAAATCATCACTACTAAAGGGCGTGGATGTTATGTTTATTGTAATTGTTTCTTTTGATGTTTGTGTTTTCTTGTTTTCATTGTGCAATGAAGGTG
>VDFB02230280.1:0-10361 GCA_007258455.2 Sequoia sempervirens
TCAAAAATAATTCCGAAATTTTAACTCTTCAAAAATCTTCGAAAATTTCAGAGAAGATTTTATCAAATTTTTAATTCAAAAAATATTGAAAAAATCTTGTACGATTTTATGAATTAAAAATTCGATTTTGAGCAAGTTGGCTCTGATACCATATTACACAGGTAATTGGTAAAATATTGGATGATATTAACAATGAGCAATGTGCTCAATAAATAATTTACGAGATGTTACAGGATAAGATCGAACACGATCTTATCTCAGGAAAAAGCAGGAAGTTTCTAAAAGAAACTTCAGATAAGATCTCGAACAACTAAGATGATCTTATCTAGATATTTTACAATATTTTACATAGTTGAGCATTAATAAATAAATAAAGAATATTATTTTGACTAGTTAATTGAGATTAGTGCCTTAGTCAAACTTGGCGGAAACTAGATTATCCATTTTGAAGCATTAACCCATATTCAAGGTTCTATTTCAATCTGTTTACATGCACACAAACTTAAGATATGTCTCAAGAATGAATCCTTAATGACATAGGACCTTGAGACAAAAATCCAAATGTTTTATTCTACTTGGACAAGTTTGCTATTTTGTTGGATCTGGATGGTTTTGGCAACAGGAAAACTTGTTGGGATGTCCCATTCTGCACAAATTGGTTTTGGATGCAAATGAACTTGTTGGATTATTTTGGCTTATAGCTCGATTTGTTAAGTATAAACTTTCCTAGCTAGTCCTCTAGCCACTGGATTTTTGGATTACTTGGGATCACCCTTGAACTTATCTGCATCTACTTCATATCTCTATCGTCTACCCCTGAACTTGTCTACATCTACTTCATATCTCTGTCTTCTACCAACTCTGTTTTCTCTGGTAAATTATCTTAAAAAGGTGCTAGAGATTGTCTTCAAGTTGTATATTTAGGCAATATGACTAGTGATTTGAGATTAAGGGCTTAGTGATCCAAACTTAGCTAACTTTTATGATCATTTTGGAGTACTAACTCATATTCAAACTGTAAGAATTCCTCCTCTAGCCATTGGATTTTTGGATTACTCTGGATCACCTTTGAACCTTTTTGCCTCTGCTTCATACCTCTATCTTTTGCCAACTCTGTTTTCTCTAGTTAATTATTTTAGAAGGCTACTGATGGTTGTCTTCAAGTTGCATACTTAGGCAATATGTCTAGTGAATTGAGATTAGGTGTAATGTCCCCTTCTTTGACCTAGGCATTAGGGAAGTTCCATTAGCCTATTTATTCTCATAGGCTAATTTGGGGAATTGGAAAGGGAATAATTTAATGATGTAGGAGCATCCAAAGTGTAAGAGCAATCTTGCATCAACCAAAAAAATGTTGTTTCTTTTCAATAAGGGCTAAATTTGGCATATTCCTATTTTTAGTAAGTCTGTATTTATGCACGTATGGGCATGAAATCTTACACAAACCTCCAAAATGGTAAATTGAAGCCAATGGTGAAGAAATCACTTCAATATCATTTATCATTTGAGAGATATTTAAAATTTCAATTTTCAAAAATCTTGTTAAAAATGTTCAAAGTCAATTTTGAAGCATCTAGAGGCTCTCGATGGGCCTGGAAAGTGGTCGAAAATCAAAATGTACCCTATGGTACCATTTTGAGGCCAACCATCTCCTCAAGAGCTTTCCGAAAAGGTATTATAATTGAAAATCCGATGGTTGGTTCAAAAGTTATGACCCCACGAAGTTGCATTACTAAATATAATAAAATTTTGAAATTTCGTCTTGTGGGGTTTCACTTTCTAGAAGATTCTTGGGCGGTTACACATTCCAAATAAAGGATGCAAATGGGGGTTACAAAGAGGGGGGTAGAGCAGAGTGGATTGTGGCTACAATTTGCAGATTTGCAGATTTATGTGATGTCAGTTGTAATGTTGTAATTTCAATTTCATTTCAGTGATAATAGAAAATCTTTGCTTCCTTCTTGCATTTTGTTTGTGTAATTCTCTGTTGTTGTTGTGAGTTTCAGATTGTAAGGGGAGTACCCTTCATCAAATAATAAAATAAGTAGTCTTAAATTAATATTGTGGGTGACTTGTATTTAATTAATTTTTATCAGGTGACTTAAGTTAGGACTTAAAAACAAAAAAATAAAATAAAGTTGCTTTATGTGGGCCTAAAGGATTATTATTTTAATAAAAAGGTAAATTTTAAAATATTTTCCAGAAAGTTCCATCGAAGGTTATAAAAAGAGGATGAAGGAGCTCATTTGTGGATCTTGGTCATTTTTCATATTTTCACATTGTGAAGTTTGAGGAGATTGTTCCAACGAACCCTAGGATGAAAACCCTATGGGTTATTGTTTTTGGTGAAGAGATTTTGCCCAAACCAATTTGGGTGAATTCATTCAAGATTCACATTTGTGCCAATTGCATAAGTGATTGGTTCAAAATGATATTTCTTCCAAGTTGTGATTTACAAATTTATTGAAGTTTTGTCTGCAAAAAAAAAATTGTTGAGAAAGATATTGTAGCTTGTTCTACCTGATTATATGTCTGGTTTGCACTTGCTGGCTGCCATTTTTAAGGAGATTAAAAGCATAAGGTTGTGGATGCTTGGGTCTTGATTTAAAAGTTACATTATTAATAATCATAGATGCCATTGTTGTGGGGTTCACGAGTATTAAACTTGCTGGCCGCCATCATTGGAAATTTTGTGCATGTAAGGTTTCTTTGGATTATAATAGTTGCTACAACCAGCTGTATCTTTTAGTAAGAAGGGCATCTGCATTTGAAGAGGCGTTGGAAGTACCTCGGTGACCATGGAACTCTAATAAGGGAGTTGATTGGTATTTTTGAAGAGTTCAAAGCATAGTTTTCCAACCGCTGCACCTACAGATGCCATATAAATTGGATGTGGCTTACAGAAAACGCCAAATAGTGGGAGTTTTGAGCGCCATTCCTAGAGGACTTCGCTAGGTTATGAGGAGATTACTAGTAAGCACAACTCTGGAATATTAGTGCAGCCATCCTTTGGAGATTTCTGTTAAATTTGGTACACAAACGCAGTTGCACCATCCGTCGTTCAGCATATTGAAGTACCATGTAGGGGATGCATAAGGTGGAAGGTAGGAAAAATGAGTGAATTCAAGGTATAGATCAGTCACAGCAATAATCTTTAACCTGCAGCAATTCCATACAGCAGCTAGAACAGGGTGATTCCTCCTTGCATGCCAAGCTACTGCCCAAGTCCAATCGTTTGGGTCAGAGGAGCCTTTAACTAGTAAATTAGTTCTAGAAGTATACAAGGTCAGAAATTATTAAAACAGCATTTAAATTTATTTTTTCAATTAATCAGCATTTGTAATGAGAAATCTATATGCCATTTGGGGATCTTTCGCTATTTTTCTAATTTCTAATTGTGAAGTTGGACATTTTGTTCATCTCAAACCCTAGGACGAACCGTCAACCCTGGTGGTTCTCAAAATGCAACCCTAACTGTTTTTGTGTCGTTTTTGCAATTTCTGGTTTTTTTGTAATTTTTGAGGTTTTCAGGCAAATTTCTAAGAGCTGCGATTTTCTCAATAAATGCTAATAAATTCAAATAAATTCTAAATTTCATGCATTAAGCTCAAATATGCTCAGAGAGTAAGGGCGCACCATTGTATTATTTTCTCAGAGCTTTTACAATACAGAAATCTGAATAAACAATGAAATACAATGAATTTATTGAAAACCTGATTTAAGACAGCCGCCTTGGGGAATGTGCAAACTGTACGGCTATCTCCAGAACACCACTCTTGGATCTCAGAATGATAAGACTACTCCAGAACCCTAGGCGCCAACCTTGCCAGAGACAGGAGATGGAGAAAACAATGCAAATCCTTCTGGATAGATAGTACGGCTCTGGCTGGTGTAGTACAGTACGGCCCAGCAGCAAGGTAAAATTTGGTACGGCCTTTGCTAATGATGAACTTCTCCTGAGTAAAAGGATTGAAGATTGATTCCACTTGCCTGTGCGCCAAAGAGAGAAGGAAACTGAACATGCAATGATAGGCGTCTTGCTTGCCAGGAAGGAAGACGTGTTTACAGCTGGTACGGCCTGTCAGCTGTATTTAATGCAGTACGGCCTTTGGAAAATGTGCCAAGTCTTTACTGAATGATCTCTGAAAAATACGCCTTTACTGCCAGATGATGTTCTCTGTGAATCTCTGCTAAAATAACTCAATAATCTCAAACTGTGATCTCTGGATGAAATCACCAAGTGCCAGCTTCAACTGATATTTCACAGCCTCAGTCTGCCTGATTCCTGAAGAGTTTTCGTTCTCCAGAAACGATGGTCTGCCAGAAACCCTAAGGTTTGCGAACTCCAATGCTCAGAGCAAAAGACAAATTAGAATAACATTTCATAATGGTTCCATTTGTCTTGACTGCAAAATATATATCCTCTTCAATAAAATTCGACCCAATGCTCTTTTTTAATAATCATTTAATAAAATGATTAAATTCGTCTTTTCAAGACTTAGGAGAAATCTATTTAATAATTGGCGCTTATTTTAATGAATAATAAATATCCATTAAATCAAAAATTAATACTTTATTATAAAGTATATTAAATACTTTATAACAGGCCAAATTAATTAAATATTTAAATACTTCAATAAAGTGACTTTAATATAAAGTCAAATTATTAAATATTTAATAACTCATTAATTACTCCTTATTTCTCCACAACCAACCAATCAAATTTAACCTGGGTCGCATTCTCGAAATAATGGTCAAATCCGTGTTCCCCGCCTCGAAAATAAAGCGTACTCTTTCCTCACCGACCTCTTAACTTTCTAAAAATAGGTTCCCCAAAAGGCACTGAAGATTCTCATGGCTGGCCCAACTCGACACAACCGGTAACCGGAGCTACCAAACACCGAAAAGTAATCATTCGATGATTCTCCTCGCGACACCCTCGCCGCCTCTACTTAGGATCGAAATTATAGGCCAACTCCCTCATGTTGTCGCCTAAAACGGACATGACAGTAAACCCTACGAGAATATTGCCTTCGGTGAAGAGATTTCTTCTTAGTCAATTTTGATGGATTCAAATGCAGTTCATATTTGGGCTGAATGTTTGCATTGTAAGAGTTTGGAACAAAGCAATTTATTAATATAGGAATACGGAGATTTGCAGGTAACAAATCTGTAGAAGGTTTGCAAGAAAAATTACAAATTTGTGTGTAAGACTTGTGTGTGCAAGTGGGAGACATGATAGAAGTTTTCGTGTTGTGTGTGCAGTGGAAGAATCAAATATAAAAAATATATATAATATTTGAATTTATGCTGAGCATACACCCAGCTGTACCACTTTTGAGTTTGTAATACCCATCAATTAGGGATAGAGGAAAAACAACAATACTCTCAAAAATATACAACAGAAAATTCTAAAATTTTATTTCCAAATGAGATATCCTTTAACAAACTTAGATTTAGACTCAGATTATTGATCTGATTTTTCTGCTCATTTAAATAAATTTCTTATTATTTCTGAACATAGAAAAGTCACAGAAAAAGCACTTCAAATCTGCCCAAAATTTACAGAAATGGCTTACATTGATTTTTCCATAATTTTGTGAGATGAACATGATTAACAATATGCAGATTTAGGCACAGATACCTCAGAAATATCTTCAAACCCTAACTGCCCTTGCAAAATCCCCAGTAAAGCAGTGCCAGGTCTGTCCCACTTGTCCCTTCTGTTATTAGCTTCAGTGATGCTTGGAAACATGAAGACACATTGCTGTAGATAATCCATATCTGATCTTGATATTCTGATCTCACCTCCCAAATGGCCTCCAAACCTGACAATGAAGTGCAGCTCTGAAAATGCTGTGCTAGGGCAGACCAAAGCCCTTCCACCGAAACACACCCTTTTGACTAGGGGGAGCCCGTATGTCTCTTCGAAACTAGGGGTACTCAAGGGTTTTCAAACCTTAAGCCAAATATTGCCACAACAATAGAGAAAAGACTGATAACATAATGAGCTCCAAAAGAACCTAAAATGTTATATAATGACTCCATAATAGAAGTATGAGGGGAGGCAAAACATAGATTTTTTTTGGCGTTTTGGGATTGAGCCCATAATAGAAGTATGAGGGGAGGCAAAACATGATACCTAGAGAAAAATTAACTAAGCGGGTACAAGAGTGAATGCTAACATCTTCATCACCTTATAGCTGAGTGGGGATGGGGACTAGGACATACTCGATACCATGGGGCAAAAGGAAGAGAAAAATTTGTAGCACATTGGTAATCGGGATTTGGGATTCCTCAATAGGCATCCTCTTGGAATGGTGTAGAGAAAAGCCTACAAATCTATGAAAGAGTAACAAATGCTAGTGCTTGATGCTTACATGTTACTAAGTTAGTTGGATGCTTGAAAGTCTGGATCCAAACAAGTGGAAAACTAACAAGAGCTGAAGTTTTGGTTGTAGACAAGGAAGCGGTTAAGTGAAATTTTGGTGAGCAAGACAAAGGAGAGAATTGGGGAAAGAAAAGAAAGCATGACAATATAGAGAAGCTCAAAACTTTGATGAACCAGACAATGCAGGGTTCGGGGAATGGGGAAACTGAAGGAAAAGTATTCAGGTAAGAGAAAAGACAAAACCTCAGTTAGAGCTAGCAACAAACTTAAAGACTTTGACACTTATTAAATTATGACATTTAGCCAAATGACATGGATTGAGAAAATTTTTGGTATGTTTGGGCAAAGATTCAATGACACATTTTGACATGGGGAATGAAAAGTCCAAAATTTCCTGTAAGGTTAGAAATAGGGACAACATGATACCAACTAAATTAGGGCACACCAGTAAATGAATAAGGAGACGACTATTTTATTTGTAAATGTAATCACTGGAAATTTTGGGTATGGGAATGGGTATGTGGTCTATGCTCCTATAATGGAGATTCTTGGCAACTATGTTGAATTGTCATGATATCAATTGTTTTGGGAGTATTAGCACTTGTGTTTAAATTAGTGGGCATACACTGTGCTAATGCTGACGATAATGGGTATGGTGGAAACCTTTGCAAACTAGTGAATAAGTCTGAAATTATAGAAGGGAGGGTTCCATCTAATATCTCCTGATAAGTGAATAAACTTATCTTTCGTAATGAAATAAAGTTGAAATGTTAAATTATGATGATTAAAATTTGGGGTTTCGTAATCTGTAATGAGAGGAACAGTTACTCTCATTGAAGTAGACCAGTGTTGCATGGTGTAAAACAACTACCAATGGATAGTGATGGTATATGAATTGTAAATCAACCTTTTGATAGGTTTTATGTTGCTCAACTAGTTTTTGCCGGTACAATGAAGTCATTTATGAGATGATCAGGCTGCATGTGAGGCATGACCAAAAAGACTTTGGGTGGATAATGTTCTTTAATTAATGTATGGCACATGGTGGAATCAAGTTTTCTGTTTACTTGTTTAAAGATTTTCATTTTGTATTTTCAGTTTGATCAACGGCAAAAGGCCATGGGATTACCTACAAGTGAGGAACAGAAAAAACAAGAAATACTGAAGAAATTTATGTCTCAGGTTTGTCTTTATATTTGTTTGCCTGGGGTATCATTTGATTCAATTTCTGTTTCATGGTTTTGGAGTTTCTCTTGTTTGGAAATCTTATTTTCGTTTCCCTGAACATTTGCAGCACCCAGAAATGGACTTCTCAAAGGCAAAGATATCATAGGAAGAGCACTGTCCATGTGTGCAGAGGTTGCATTTTGAGAATCAATATTAAGTGTTTGGAGGGATATTAGTCTTTTATCCTTTATCATGCTTGTCATTAGAACTGTTACTGCCATCTGACACTAGGCACTCTTACCTGCCATTGTATCTTGTTGTAATTTATGGGTTACTAATCAACTATGGTAATTAGCGGACATTAATCGGCTTTATTTCTTTCTTTCCTTGGATGCATTATGCTGGTTTAAGCATCAATGTCTTATATAAATCTGGATTATTATTCCTTTTGTATATATGCTATGCTACTAGGTGGTTGGCTGACAAGTTAATTCATTTCTTTTGCTTTTGTATATATGCTGCGCTGTTAGGTAGTTGGTAGACATCAAGCTGGTCCCCTTTTCATTTGTATATATGTTATGTTGTTAGGTGGTTAGTAGACAACAAGATGAATATTTCCTCCTTCCTATGCAACATTAGCTATGATTCCACCAAGTTTTAGGGAAGGGGATGGTAGGAGAAAGGAGGATGTGTTTCTGGGAGGCCATTTTGTAGGAGACTACAATTAAAAAGGTTGGGAAAATTTAAAAATATATATGAAATTTCAAGTATGCAAATGATAAGACATTCATAATATACATTATAGAATGTTCTTATATAACATTAGAGCTGAATTGAGATTTCACATGAGAGTTGATGCACAAATGAACAAAATTTCATTGCATTTGTTGTCAATGTGCAATGTGCATATATATTATATTAAATTTACAACAAAATGCCCAAAGAATGTAAGTTTCAACAACAAAATAAAATAAATAAAATAGTATAGTGAAAATGGTACATTCAACTGCCTCAACATTCCCCAATGATCTTGGCAACCACAAAGATGGTCAAATAATTGTTTCTTACTCAACTAAACTAAATTTTGTATGTTCAAATGCATGCTACTGTATTATTTCTTCTTTATAGCCAAAAAAAGAGAAAAAGCGAAAGAAAAAGAAAAAAAGAGGTTCAGCTTAGTTGTTATTTTGTGAAATCCTTTGGAGATTTCCAATGTTCAAGACAATATTGAATTATAAAGGTGGGAGTTGCTTACAATGGTGCAAAATCGAGCCAACATGGCTCATTTAAATCTATGGTGCAATGTCATCCTACAGTTCTTCCTCATAAATTGCTTATGTTATTGCAGCTCCAGCCTATGCTGGAATACAAGCCCCCACTTGAGAAACCAAAACTACCAACAATTTTGCAGATCCAGGAGATCCTAACTATGCTCCACCATGTCCTGCACTCAAAACTCAAGCACAAAAAGGGGCAATAATACATAAACTGAAGGTGGAAGAGCAGCTCCAGAAATACAGCCCTGAAAATGATCCAAACATGGCAGGAGATCCTTACAGACACTGTTTATGTAGGGGACGGCTAGCCGTCCCAGGGATGGGGGACATCTCAGCTGTCCCCAATTTTCTTTTGATGTTCTGGGATGTTCCCTATTTTTTTCCGAGGGTAGCGGATGGTGGGGGAACATTTCTGATCTGTCCCTGCACCCCCAAACGTTTCCAGTAGGTGACAAGTTAAAAGAATACAGTAGATGCATCCCCGGGATAAATAGAACATTTGTGCTGGTACTAATTTATAGTGGCGTGTATGTTGGTCTATTACTCTTGAAAAATGGATAACTTTAATGACCTGATAATCTAATTGGTCAACATAATTGAGCTCATAAGATTCTAACTGTAGAGCTCATAATTAATGAGTTCATTTTGTCAGTTTGATCACATGCTTATAACTTAATAAGTGCTATTTTTGTAAAGGAACACGAGTCATTTCAAGGGCAAAAGTAATTTTTAATATTCAGTGTCAAATTTGTGTATGGAAGATTTAGAAGCATATCTGAAATAACTGACATAATTTGAGAGGGCTTGAGATGATTGAGAGGCATACCTGAAATAAGTGATGTAGATTAACAATTGTTTGTTTTAGTGCTTGCTTGATTTCTTTCAGAGGAATCTCTAGTTCCTAGTGGTGCTTCTACTGCACTTGTATAGTTAGGAGTATTTTACTATTTTCTGCTTGAAGCAGCAAACCAAATGAATGAGGACTTTTAGCTATAGGGTTTACTCAATCAATAAACACAATTTTTTAACCCTTCAGTACACCTCACTTCTGTAGTCACTTTTTTGTTTTTATCAGGAAAAAGTTTCAGTTAGATTCAAATCTGTGAATTATATGTATATGATATGAGATTCAGATATGATGCTTACCATTGAACTTGCCTGGAATTGTCCCTGTCATTAGAAAGTCAAAAAAATCATGGATGATGTATCTTGAATATAAATACTGGTTTTCATATGCACAGTAATCCTGAGGGGCTCAAATTAATAAACAAGAAATATTAAATCAGCAGTCTGCCGTGTTCTAAAACCAAAAATTTTGCTTCATCAAGGCATTTTGTTTAAATGGTCTTAACCTTGCTAAAATGATGTCAAGTACAGTTTTTGGGCAATATCAAGCATGGAGTTTCTGTCAATATTTTGTCAGTCAAAGTCAGTTTTATTGATCATAACCTGAATCAGAGACTCAGAATGGAGCATTTCACGATGGAGGAGCGTCTCATGACAGCATTTCACGTTGCACATGGTCA